>SNQN01002975.1:36466-57656 GCA_008642245.1 Bassia scoparia
TGCTGCTGCTGCTGCCTTGCGTCGCCGTAGGTGGCAGTGGTGGTGGGCGTATGGTGTTGCTCGGCGAAGGAGAGACAGGGAGAAGGAGAGAGARGGAGAAGGAAAGAGAGAAAGAGGGAGAAAAGGAGAGGGAGAAAGAGGAGAGGGCGGAGTGAGATGTCAGAGGGACGCCGGATGGTCGCTGGAGGGACGCGAGAGGGGGGAGTGAGAGTGGAGTGTGTCGAGTGAATTTTTGGGGGTTTTGAATTTTTGGGTTTGTCGAGTGAGAGTGTCGAGTGTTTTGGGTTTTTAATTTTCTGTGATTTTTGTTTTTATTTTTTTTTAAAAGAAAATTTAGCGACCGATACGTCAGTCGCTAAATTCTTTTAAGAGTCAAAACACAAACCGCCAATGTTTATTTCCTTAGCGACCGATAAATCGATCGCTAATAAGCTTTTAGCTAACGATTATTCGGTCGCTAATTTTAGAACCGAATAATCGGTCGCTAACGGTTGCAATAGCGACCGACTAAAACTCGGCCGCTAAAAGCGGTCGCCCGAAGACGAATTTATAGTAGTGATACCCTTCTAGTGCAACAAAAAAGCAATAAAGGGCTCTGAGGTGTCTCGCATCTCAGTACCTACTTCAAGGCGAAAAACTCTACAAGCACCACTACAATGGTCTCCACCTACTTTGCATCACTTAACAAGTAAGCAAAACAGTCATGGAGCACGTCCATGACGGGATTTTTGGCACCCACATGAATAGCCGACTCTTGGCCTCTAAGATCATCAAGTTGGGGTATTATTGGACCACCATGGAAAGGGATTGTATGCAATACGTCCGCACGTGTGACACCTGCCAAAAGTACTCCAATGCACAGCATGTTCCTCTATTTCTCCTATCCACATTTGTGTCTCCATTGCCTTTCTCTACATGGGGAATAGCCATAACAGGGAAGATTACGCCGCCTGGGCAAGGAGGTCATGAATTCATACTTGTGGCCATAGTATACTTCACAAAGTAGGCCGAAGCAACGTCATATGCTAAGCTTCAGGCTAAGCACGTGGCAAAATTCATAGAAAACAACATCATTTGTCGCTTTGGGTTCCTCACGAAATCATTAGTGACAACGGCACCCACTTTCAAGTAGAATGTGCGGATTTGATTGCCAAATATAAGATTCAGCACCACAACTCATCACCATATAGGCCACAAGCCAATGGGGAAGTCAAAGCAGCCAACAAAAATCTCTAAACAATTATCTCTCAGATGACGGAGAATTATCGAGGTTGGTCGTAAAAGCTACACTTCGCTCTATGGGGTTATAGGACCTCTATTCGCACTTCAACGGGAACTACTCCATTCTCACTAGTCTACGGTGCCGAAGATGTTCAACCAGTCGAACTAGAAATCCCGTCTCTACACATTGTCCTAGAAAGCAAAGTCCCAGAAGCAGAATGGGTAAGGGCGAGATTCGATGAGTTAGCTTTGCTCAACGAAAAACAACTAGCAGCCTTGCATCATGTGCAAGCATACCAAAAGAGGGTCGAACGGTACTTCAATCAACGAGTCAAATCGTGAGGCATCAAAGAAGGTGATTTGGTTCTTAAAGCACTTCGCAAAATAGTCTTAGATCCTCGAGGCAAATTTCGTCCTAATTGGCAGGTCCATACATTGACAAAAAGATCTTACCAAAAGGGGCAGTTCAACTAATGGACATAAACGGCGCTAATTTTTACAGCCTCACCAACTTAGAACAGCTCAAGAAATACTACGTCTAAGGCATACACACGCACCGTGTCTCAGCAACACAATAGCACCATGCATCAGAACTACGGATGTCGTGATTCCTTATTGGATACGTAGGTAGCCTCGCCCTGGGGCTCGGCTACAATAACAAGTGCCCTACTTGCTTTGGGATTAGCAAGTGAACAATAGTCAAACGGCAATTGGACGAAGTTTTCTTCCACATGCTCAGAGTAAAAACAATGTATAAAAAACAATGCAAGTTTGTAATTTATTACTACTTGTAATTAAATTTGAGCAACTACAATGCAAAAGGAAACTTTAAGTTCCAAGTTCACTTATTACATGCAAAGGCGAATCGCAGGATGCAAGTGGGGCGAGTCAAGTAGGAGACCCGCCCCAACGGGCCGGGGATGGGTCCAACTTTGACGTGGATGGGGCGGGGATGGGGATGAAAATTGTACCCACCGCGGGGATGGGGATGGGGATGGTTTCTTGGCTACCTCCGCCCCATCCCCGCCCCGCCCCGCATTTTTAAAACTAATAATTGAATTTTTTATTTTTTTTTTGGCTTAATAATTGAAAATTTTGTATAAAGTAAAATGAAAGAATAATGATTTGCAAATAACATTTCATGTTATAACAATATTGCCTATTAGGCATTATCATATCTTAGGCTTTGCTATTTGATGTGGGGATTTCACGTGGGTCTTAGGTGGGAATTTTGGCGGGTAGCAGGGTAGGGAATACGGGTATGAGGTGGGTATGGAGACCCACCTAGGTCAAGGGCGGGGATGGGGATAAAAGAAATACCCGCCGCGGGGATGGGGATAGGAATTGCAATATCCGCCCCGCCCCGTTTGCATCCCTACTCACAGGCCAATCACTTTATTAACTTATTAATAAAACAAACATTAAATTAAACAAGAGTTGTGGAAAAAAGAAATCACTCCTTCCTCTCCTCTTCTTGCTCCTTGGCGTCATCCTTCTTTGCACCTGAGCTCTCAACTTTAGGCTTCCTCACCCATTTGCGTCTCTTGGGTCTATCTTCCACAGTACAACAGCCTTCCCTTTTCCTCTAGCATCACCTCCAAGTACCTTTTTAGGCCCAAGTCTTCTTTCAGCAACATTCGAGTCAATCCTCAAAGGAGGAAGTCTTTCAAGCCGACTCCAAACTGGCACCTTCTTAGGACCAAGTCTGTCCTTAGCAGAAACAACTTTAGACTTAGCAGCAGGGGTCTCTATAGAGTCACAGTCCAGTGTCTTACACTTGCTATAGTCCTTCTGCTCCGCATATCTTGCCTCAACACGGCTCATCGCATCTGTGGCATGCATCCAGACACGGTAATGAGCAGAAATCTTGTGGTCACCTCGAGGAAGTGGGGTCACCTCAAGTGTCGAATGGGATTCCCAGTATTTCTCCCACTCTATTGCATTGCCCGAATGCAAGCGCTTGTCCTCAGGACGAACCGTGTCAACAGCGGGAATAAGTTAGACTTTTCCGAATTGCCTCATCACCCTTGAAGGGAAATAAGAGGTCAACGCGGTCAAGCTAGCCACGCGCACATATGAAGATAAGCGAGTATGCACTATACTCCTAATAACCCACCAAGAGACAGTCCACCGCACGAGAATGTCACGGTCAACAAAGATAAGAATCCACTCATGCTAAGATTTGTTGACATGGACCCTCTTACGGGAAAAGAATCCCTTGGCAGAATATTTGATAGGATTCTAGGGCGCCTTAACTAGGCTCAAACGCTTCATCAGCCAAATCTATCATGAAACAGCAGCATGTGCAATATTTAGTCATCAATTCCATAAACAAGCAATAATATTTGTATAAATGCATTATTTTGCAAATATTCAGATGAAAATATTGTACCTGCAGCAAAGCGGGGCATCTAGACAAGGGCGCATGCGCATCCTTTTTAAGACGGTCGAGCATCATGAATAACTCCCCCGTGCACAACGGCAGAGGAGTACGGCTAGCCTCGCATTGTTCGACAATGGAAATAATACTAACATGACCAACATTCGGCTTGCCTTGGACAAATAAGAAACGTGCAAACAAGTAGATCATAATTGCACGTCTACGGTAAATTCTACGGCAAGTAGCATCGCTAGCAATATAGTCAACTAAAGCAAGCAAGTCAATTTCCCGACCATGCACTATGCGTAGTGAAATAGTTGGGCTAAGTCTCAAGTATCGCTTACGTTCGTCAACAAAGCGATCAGCAATATTAGAGATACAAGGGAGACTTACGACAGGCCAGGCAATAATAGCACCAAGTTCCTCAGGCAAAGGAACAATTTCCTTGTCCCGAAGACGAAAGCAGTGCGTCAATGGTCCCACAGGCTTATAGCACCATAAAGGAGGTTTGTATCAAGACTTACATACCTTAAAGTCAAGAGAACATAATAATTCAGCCTTACAAGGTCCTCCCTTTCATGAGCATCCATGTTTTGAAGCACATCATTCAAAGCATTAGCAAAGTCTCTCTCCATTTGATTTGTTGCAAATTCTTTGATGTAATCAATTAAATGAAGTTTAAAGCAATCTAAGAGTGGTTTTTAAGCACTAAGGAGGCTGTAATAAATGAATTAGGGCGTGCATAAACCCTTATTTATAAGAAATTAGGCCGAACAAACTTGCCTAAAGTTGAAATTCGAGCAAAATTAGCTCGATTCTGGGCTTAATTACACCTAGTTTGAGCCAATTTTGGCCGATTTTCCTCCTTTTAGCTGCTCTCATGCACGATGGCACGCAGCTCTTGGTCCAACCTAGGTCCTTCCCTGCATTATCAAGGAGGAAAGAGCCGACATTCGCCTCAACAGCGCAACGCATTAGATCTGGGTCAGATCTGGATCTACGCTACAAAAAATGGATCTTGGTCTGGGTCCAATGAGTCGAGACCCAGATCCGATCCAGATCCAACCCACGGACCCATATATTTAAAATTATATAATATTTCTTTCTTGTCTTACACTCCCTCCGTTTTTAATTAGATGTTTCAGTTCCCTTTTTGGGCCATTTTCAAATAGATGTTCCACACCAATCTAAAAATAACTTTTTTAGCTTTTACCTATTTTATTTACTCTAACATTAATGAATTACTCATTTCTAAAGTCAAATTTCATTATTTTACCCAATCTATTCACCCAAAATTACTATTTCCTAAAAAATTTCATTCACACATTTACTCTTTTACCTAACTTATTCAACTTTTTACCCAACCTACTTAACTATTTTATTCAACTCAATCAACTCTTAAAAACCGTTCCAAAATGGTATGGAACATCTAATTAAAAACGGAGGGAGTATTATTTTTAGGGCTTTCTCTAAATAAGGTTAATAACCTAGTCACTCTTTCTAGTTTCTATATATCACTAGTTTGTATAATGTGAACACATAGTGTATTACTAATTTGTATGCTTAATTTTTTCTTTACAAAATTATATAATGGAAGACCCATTAGATCCATTTTAAGATACAAGACCCACTAGATCCAGCGAATCTGGGTATGGATCTTAAATTTCTAGACCCAATGGATTTGGGGCGGATATGGATCCATTCAAAATAACATGGGTCGAATCTGGATCCACCTAGACCCTGCCCAGATCCGACCCATGACCATCTCTAACAACAATGCAAGACGATCGACGTCGTCTTAGAAGTTTACATTGCATATAGTTAGCAAGTTGGCTTTTGCAAATTGTAATCAAGGCTCGACATTACAAAATGAGTTATGTCTAGAGTCGTACACAAGTCTAGGCGTATTTACACAAACACTCGAGACTAAGCTAGAATCGAGTCAAGTCGGATCAAGTTAAGAAAAAGTCAACAAATAAGTCTAAGTGGGTCTAAGCTAAGTCCTAAAATCAACAAATGCAAAGCTAGGGTCACCCCCCTTCCCTACAGGTGACAGGTACATCTACTGCTCGCGACACGTCGAAAAATCGAGTGACGCTAGCACCTGCAAGGCAAACTCATCCAGCAGCTCATCAGGGAAAGAGACTACAACAGAGGTTCCTAGTACGGTAAACTAAGAAGAGGGTCCAGGCTGAGAACGGGAAGTCGAAGCTTCACCCTGGTTAGGGATCGGTCTCATCCGTGCATCGCCATCGTCATCAGCATCCTCATCGTCACCCTGACGAACATGCAAAAGATTTTGAAGTCAAAAACGGGTTCCTGACCCTGAAAGCATTGAAAATACGAGATTTGGTGCACTTACCGAGTCTCTCAGCTGACAATAGGAGTATCTCCAGGCATTTATTACTCCCAACAACCTCATAACTCCTGCTCTAGGCATCTATTTTGCAAGATAAGCAAGTCAGCACATGAATAAACACTGGCATGAAAAAATAGAATCGAGCAAGTCAAATGTTCCCTGCCTGACCAGCTCCAGGGGGCATCAAGTTCTGAGCGTGCCTTGCAGCCAGAGGAGTAGGCCTAATGAATTCGTCTAAGTCAGGACGGATCCTCAAGTCAGCAAAGGGGATCTCACTGAGCTCGTAATCAAGCTGCACAAGCCAAGCGAAAGTTAGTGCACAACTAACAAAGAGTAAATGTAAAGAAAAGGTGTGGATAAGCAAGACTCATACCTCAGCAACTAACTCGACTCGAGGGGCTAGTCGCTCCTCAATGAAACGCGCATAAGGATCCTGACCCTTGTCACCAAGCACGAGATGGTACTCCACCGCCTCGCCATAACTCAAGTCGTTTGACAGCGTGGTGACGAGCAGCTCCTCATCCATCATGGTGACTGGAGGATCCTGAGGCACTGCGGGCTCAAAAAGGTTATGCTGCCAGGCTCACTACATGCTCTCCGAGGTACCAGACAGGCCCTTGTGGTCCCAAGAAAAGACATCGCCTTTTGGAGAGCTCGCCCGCTGCAGCGAACCTCCTCGGCCTCTCGTTCCCCACTTGCCTCAATGGGCGCCACTCAACCTGTAGCAAAATGTGGTTAAAATCACAAAGCATTTAATGAAAACATACAAGTAAAAGGCTGCAAAACTTACCTCATATGGGTTCAAGTACAATGACCAAAATGCACAATTTCCTAGCAGTGGGAACAATAGGCAAGCCACTAAAGGGTGAGAAAGAGCACTTCTTCTCCCTAGTGAACGTACATGGCTAACGGAATGCACAATTCCACTCACAAATTCTATATAAAACAAAGATTTCAAGAAGGTGTATACATTCGCTCATACGCCATAATCCCCAACTAAGCAAGCAAAATGAGCCCGGAAGTTATCAAATCGCTACAAAAATACACCTACAGAGCTACGACAAGCCGTAAGCGAATGCAAAGTCACAACAAAGCAATAGCCACGATCAAGTGAAGGTCGAAAGCAGATCAAAGTCAAAGTGCACGTTCTCCAGTCGAAGTTGCATCATCCTCGCAAAGACCAAGTGTTAGCCTGATTGTGTATACGCAATGCAAGCATTTACAATAAGACATTGTTATACGCATTCGTGGCTATACGCGATGTTACCTCCATTTGAGTTTTCCCGGACGAGTAGCCAAGATGGGATACAGCAAATCAAGCACGCACCAGCAAAAAGACATTCGCCATACACGATCGTGGCTATACGCGACGTTACCTCAAGTTTAGTTCACCCGGACGACTAGCCGAGATGGGATACAGCAGATTGAGCACGCACCAGCAAAAAGACATTCGCTACACGCGATCGTGGCTATACGATGCGTTACGAGTATGTTAATCTTCCCGGACGACTAGCCGAGATGGGACAAAATAGTTCAAGCAAGCACCAAGTCCTAACGGAGGCATTGGAGTGGACAATGAGATAGTAATTCCCCATGAAGTCCTAACGAAGGCATGGGAATGGACATTGAGATAATAATTCCCCATGAAGTCCTAAGAGAGGAATCGGAATGGACAATTAAGATAGAAGTTCCCTAGGAAGTGGGGAAGTATCGAGGCGGACAACCTGTTAGCAAGAAATCCCTAATGGAATCAGAACCATAGGTGGAAATTCCCTTAAAGATCGAAGCACTAAGCCTCGATGGAATCAGAACCATAGGTGGAAACATCAGCAAAAGTGTTAGCAACAAAGACAAGCAAGCAAGCAACATGCAACCGCAGGTACACGTAAAACTAACGCATTTGTTTTGTAGGTACCGGGTACTTTGGCTTTCGTTTTACGAGATTTTACTCTCTGCAAACTCAGCCAAAGTGGGGGCTTCTGTAGATACATACATTTGTCCCTAGACCAAGATGGCCAATCAAAAGACACCCCTCGCAACACACAAGTCAAATCGAGAGAGCTATGACCTTCACAGGCCCTAAAAAAGACAGATTCCCTTGCACCGGACACCTCTTCCGGGTATTTAGCACCTCAAAAATAATTTTTAATTTTCAAATAATTTTAACTTATTTTTAATTATTTTCTAGATTTTTTCGGAATTTTTCTGAATTTTTCTAAGCATTTTTGGCAATTTTCGGAATTTTTAACAATTTAATTAATTTTGTGATAATTAATTAAATTATGAAAAACAATTCCAAAATTCACAAATTTTTAAAAAACCACACTATTTTTTACAAGGAATTTTTTACATATTTTTTCCATAATTTTTCGTTTTATTATTTAATATTTATGAATTTCTTAAGCAAAAACGTAAAATCGAGCAAAGCGGGCCATCCCGGGATATTTTGTCTCGAGACACGCATCCCGAGGAAGCCAAATATCCCGACCATCGTGATAATATCTGCCGCAAATGCAATAATATCAATTATGATTGTATAAAATCACGTATTATTTTATACGATTATATTATGGTATTATTTCATTACAATCTCGTTATTCGAGGTGAAGCAATCCCGAATATCGCAATAATATCCTTCGCAATCGCAATAATATCTGACCGTAATCGTATAAAATCACGTATGATTATATCACGATATTATTCCATCGCAATCACACTATTCGAGGCAAGGAAAATCGATCGAAATTCAGGCTGAAATTGGGCGCAATTACGCCCAGTTTTGGGTGCTATTATGCCCACTTTTGGGCGTAATTGCGCCAAAAAATTACCTGTGTTGGCCGATTTCGGCCCTTGTCTATAAATAAGGAGCCTCCCTATTCATTTCAGAAAAACTTTTGGGACGAACTCTTGGCTTTTCTCTCTCACTCGTCCAACTCTCTCTCTCTCTCACAAACACTCAAACACTTTCAAACACAATTCAAACACATAAAAGCACATTCAAATGTTCTTTTGCAATAGATATAGGAGGTTTTTAAGGGTTCCAAAGGTTCGAAAAGGGTTCCTAAGGGTTCGAAGATGCGTCCTTGGTCTTCGACATCGTGTTGCGAGGTAGGTTTGAGGCCAACGTCTCAATTCTAAACCCCCTTTTGCATGATTAGGGTTTAAAACAGAAAACTGTTTGTTGTTGTCTTTCGAACAATGAACTCGCAATAACTGCATAGAGCCCGCTAGATGCAGGGGGGTGTTGTGCACCACTTCATCCTTACCCTTGTCCCCTAATCCAAACCTTTGGTGCACTACCAGACATGGAGTCCTTCGCCTTGCTTTATGCAATTATAGGCACGGCTTAAAACGGGTTCCGCAGCTTCCCAAAAGAAGTGTATGCGGTGGCAGCTTCCTTTACTCATTTTCGAGTATAAACACACAACCCTAGGGATACTGACAATATACAAAAGCAAGAATTCAATGCTAACAAACAAACTGAGTCGCCCTTAAATTGTACCCCCGGAGCAGAGGGACCGGACCCAGTCCGGCCTTGTGACGCCCCGGCGCCCGTACAATCACCTTGAACAATTTGAACCAATGATCTTTAGTGTCGACGTCAACCTGCGAGTAGCACCTCTAGGGATGGTGAAAGTAGATGTGGATCACCGCTGTTATGGCCCGACTAATGGAACTGTTGTCGAACCTTAGAAATAACAATTCAAAGTAACAACTTTAGAAAAACATATTAATGTAAAAAAACAATTAACAATTAACGCTAAACTATTTCTAACTTAGCATACTCCGGTAGGGTCCAACTCCGTCTTGCCATCTTCCAATTGTTCCCCAATAGGAGGGGGTTAGCCTAATCCTGCTCATGCTCCCCATTAGGGGGATTATGCTGATCCTCAGACATCTGCAAGTTATAATTAGTAACAATTATAAAATAATATATGCAAATCTACTCAATGATAAAATAACAAAGATGGAAACAAAACTACTTAAATATTAAGATTGAATGTTACAACCTTAAAATAAAACCTACAGGTGTTGCAAAAGTTAGAAAAGTTTTACAATCATTATCAAGAATACACAACTGTACGAGCGTCGGGGCGTCACCGGGCCGGACTAGGTCCGGTCCCTCTACTCCAGGGGGTACAATTTAAGGGCGGCTCGGTTTGTTTGCTAGAATTGAATTCTTGCCTCTTGCATATTGTGAGGATGCCTGGAGTTGTATGTTTATACTCGAAATGAGTAAACGAAGTCGCCACCGCACTTCTTTTGGGAAGCTGCAGAACCCGTTTTAAGCCTTACCTATAATTGCATAAAGAAAGGCGAAGGACTCCATGTCTATTAGTGCACCAAAGGTCTGGATTAGGGGACAAGGGTAAGGGTGAAGTAGTGCACAACCCCCCCCCCCCCCCCCCCCCCCACGTCTAGCGGCCTCTACTTAGTTATTGCGAGTTCATTGTCTGAAAGACAACAACAAACAAATTTTCGTTTTAAACCATAAGCATGCAAAGTTACTAGGCGGCTTGTTTAACAGAATACTCTGCAAATAGTGTCTAGTTTGTTGTGGCATGTGTTGTTAATTCTGTATTCCAAGAGCCTAATGCCAGTTGTCTATAGTTACCTTATTAGGCGTGAGAACAAGAAACTTGCCGATCTTTGTTAGCATATTATGGGTGTGAGACAAGCATGCAAACACTCGTGAGAGGAATTAAAAGTTATGCCTTAAGATTGCTTTTGATTTGAATCGCCAAGTTATTATTAGTCAATATTACATGCAAAGTTACATAGAAAGTCGAACCTCTAAACAAGCATGCAAAAGGGGGCTTAGAATTGAGACGTTTGCCTCAAACCTACCTCGCAACACGATGTCGATGACCAAGGACGTAGCTTCGGACCCTTAGGAACCCTTGTCGAGCCTTAGAACCCTTAAAACCTCCTAGATCTGATGCAAAAGAGTGTATTTGAAAGTGTATGAGAAATATTGGAGTGAGAGAGAGTTTGGACGTGAGAGAGGGAGAGTTTTGACCATCCCAAAATTGTGAACGAACGAGGGGGGTCTCGTATTTATAGGCAAGGGCTGAAATCGGCCAAAAAAGGTAAGAAACTGAACGCAATTACGGGCGCAATTGTGCCCAGTATTTACCTAATTTTGGCTGATTCGTTTTGCCTTAAATAGCGAGATCGTGATAAAATAAATTCGTAATAAAATCAAATAAAATATGTGCGTGATTTTATATGATTGCAGCTGATTATATTGCGTTCCTCGGGACGCTTGTCTCGAGGCAAAATATCCCAGGGTGGCCCGTTTTGCTCTATTTTGCATTTTTGCTTAAGAAATTTATAAATATTAAACCATAAATCGAAAATTATGGAAAAAAATATGTAAAAATTCCTTGTGAAATGTAATATTTTGTGTTAAACTTTAGTGAATTTTGGATCTGTCTTGATAATGTAAAATTATTGCAAAATTAATTAAATTGTCGGTAACTCCGAAAAAACTCAAAAATGCTTAGAAAAATTAGGAAAAATCTCGAAAAATTATAAAAAAAAAATGTCTAAAAATAAGTTAAAATTATTTGAAAATTAAAACTTACTTTTTGAGGTGCTAAATGCCAGGAAGAGGTGCTCAGTGTAAGGGAACTTGCCTTTTTTAGGGTCTGTCAAGGTCCTAACTCTCTCGATTTGACTTATGTGTTGCGAGGGGTGTCTTATCATTGGCCCTTTTGGGCTAGGGACAAATGTAGGTATCTACAACAACGACATTAGGTAAAACGAACTAAATGATATCAAACAAGTCTTCATCATCATCTTCATAGTCGGTGAAATAATCTTCATCATCGATGCTATAATCATCACCGATGTCACTGTTATCCTTATCGCTATCAACTAGGTTAATCTCGGAGTCTTGTGCAACAACATCTTCTTAAGCTTCATCATTCTCATAACCATCATAATTTGGAATCTCATTTGGAGCACAAAGAACTGGAGGAACATCTATATCTTCTTGAAAATGTCCAAATCAATCGGGGCATCAACTTCCGATCTTGTCTTTGTTTTAAAAACAGCCCACAATTGCACTTAGTCCTGCTTAAGGCTAGGATATGGTGCGTAGTACACTTGACTTACTTGATATGACAAAACAAAAGGATCATACTTCGGGTATCTCTTCGTATGATTAACTTCAACAAGTTTGTATTGCTCGTGAATGTTCATACCCTTATCGGAGTCCATCCAATTACACTTGAAATAAATTGTTTTGTAAACTGTCTCATTCCCATGTTAAACCAATTCCAAGACTTCCTCCAAGATGCCAAAGTAGACAACTTCATCATGACTTTCTACACATACTCCATAGTTCATGGTTCCCTTGTTCTTGCCATAGTCATAAGTGTGGAAGTTGTATCCGTTGACATAGAAATGCTTCCAACTTTTCACTTGTCTCGAGGGGCCCATAGCAAGAGCACGTATAACATTATCAGTTGTCATTCTCTACACCACATTTGTCTTGAACCATGTAGGTGTTGAGTTCCCTAGTGTTTTGAGTGATGACAAACAGTTGCAAGAACAGGTACATTGGTTTGATGAATACAGTTGGTCTGAACAGATGAGATACTGTTCTTGGTCACTTGAAAGATAGAGACATGTATGCTAACAAGTTATATTGTGCAAATTGCTATATGTGTTTGGCATACAGGAATTCCAACTATTGAAGCAGAAAGTCCTTCGAGGAAGACTCGAGAAGATCAAGCTTATATTGAAGATCAAGAAAGATTCGAGAAGTTGAAGAACATTGAAGTCTAGTTCTAGGATTAGAATAAGTCTTCTCACTAGTAGAAAAAAGGTCATTTGCTGCGGTTATTTAGGGCTCATTTGTTGCGGTTGTAACCGCAGCAAATAATGGGTATTATTTGCTGCGGTTATGGCTAATAACCGCAGCAAATAGTCTATATTTTTAAAAAAAAAATCCAATATATAGACAGCCCCATATATATATACTAGTAGTATATAAATACATACGAGATTGTCTATATATTGCAAATTTTATACATATATACATGCTATCGTCTATTATATCATTATTTGAAAGAGAAAATGTAAAAAAACAAACAAACTTATATATATTCATAAGGTAAATAATTACAGTACATTACAATTTTTTTTTTTGACAGGAAATATTACAATTAAATGGACCACCAATATTCCATAGAATATGCAGATATGAACCTGCAGCTAAAGCAACCAAGGCAAGGCATAGTGTCAAGTATACCTGCAATCAAATGGTTAAAACAAGCAAACACAATTCATAAAAAGCATTTCAATGTAGCATCAATGTAGAAACGCATTTATACCGTCATAAAACAATATACAACTACATTAGACAAAGCAGTTTGATGATAACACATTAACACCAGAATATATGTACCACCATAACAAGTAGCTAATCAAGCTCGTAAAATTCATAGTGTTTGACATGGGGAGGTCGAACTATCATCGGGTGTCTAAAGTTTATGCTGATGTAGGGGATGGTTCTTCTCATTATGAACAACTTCCTCGGACTCACTATACGGAATAGTGAAATTAGGTGCAGAAATAAAAATTATGTTCAGCACAAATAGCATATGCAACATAACAATAGTTGACAATACAAGTATTGATTCAAACAAAGCCCATTTTTTAAAACATTTGCATTCTAATAAGAGTCTATGTTTACATAGGCCCAAATCAAATTGATTGGCCACTATTTACATAAGCCCACAAAGATTGATCTTAAATTGAAACGATCTATTAGGATTTTATCTATAATTTTAAAACTAAATAATCTTATAATACCGTCTAATAGAGAGTACATACACTTCCAACTAATAACACTTACCCAACGAAAGAACGACTTAAGCTTCATCTCTATCCAAACACTAAATTGATCATACGGCATCCACACTTCACGCATTAAGCAACCAATCCATTAAGCCAGCACGCGCACTTGAACTGAACCAAAGAAATCCATGTCATTTTAAATCAGTGAGACATAATAACACTATTTGTTATGTTGGATGTTTCGAGGTGATAAGTGTTTCCATCTGCCGCAGTGTGGTTATACTTGGTTTTTAATTTTGCCAAAATTCACGATACAAAATAGTCACCCCAAGTTGGATAATATTCCCGAGGTTTAAAAATTGAACGAATAATTAAGGTCAAAACCACATGGTTAGTTTTATGTTAACTAAACGATACAAAAAACCTTTGCTTTGCACTATTAATATTTCATTCTAAAAGAAAGACTAATATTAGTTTCGATGAGAATAAAGAATTACCACTGTGATGACTACACACTCAGGAACTATTGTTCACCAATGTAACCCCATTCACCTCGAGACAATCATCTTCAAGTCAAACACAAGATTTCACTCAGGTACACCGTTAGAAATGTGCGTTTTCCTTCTTTAACTGAACAAAACAGACGATGAAAACATCATCTGCCACATGAAGCGTCAAATAGGCAATGTAGAAATTAAGATAATTTTCAAAATGGATACTTAGAATTGGAGAAGGTTATAAAGGAGGAAAATTGATGAGTTGAAAGCAACCATAGAAATTCCAGATGATTCTACTCATAAAAGATTTAAGGGTAATCAATGCGCTATTGTTCCAACTATATATCCTAGGTTGCTGGAAATTAGAGGAACCCAAAATTCTTCCAAGATTATAGCGTCTTACTCCCACTTGTCGTAGAAAGTTAATGAACATGTTGTCCTTATCGGAAGGAAAATCTATTTCTCAAACGAAATGGTTAATCCCATGTAACCGAAGCAACTTCTACCACCTTCAACATCTTCTTTCATCTTCCTCTTTCTTCTTTCCATTGTAAACGATAAATCAACCCTTGATTTGTGTGTACGATGGGTTGATTGAGCAAAAAGTGGGATAGGTCCGAGCTGTTATGGCTCGGACAACGTGGATCGAATGAAATATTATCTGCTTTTGGTGATAATATTTCCATCCTTGCATACGAATATAAATTGCAAAGAGAGAATATAAGTTTCCAAATGAGTTTGATCTCCAAATATTAATAGCCATTCATAAGTTGTTGTGTTCAATATATTATACGGAGTATATTTGTAACATTAGTCGCGTTGCAATAATATGTCTAATATTATTTACATTAACTAAAATATTAATAATTATAATAACCAATCTGTTTAATTATATGTATATTAATATTCATTATCCATGTTACTGTTACCTTATATATCTGAACATTACAAAATATAACAATAACTGTACATAACACTATATATGTACAATTAAGTACGATATTACAGTACACAGAGTAAACATATCAGTATTATATATATACATCTATATGAAACATATAATCTGTACATAACACTGTTTCATGTATAGTACACTGTTTAGTACTAACAGTTACTCACAGTGTTTATAGTGCATATGCAATACAATTGTTAATAACTATGGTATACAATTGTTATTGTATAACCAATTGTAACACGAATCTGATTGTGCAAGAGACCTAGTATGTTTTTCGATTTGTTTTTTTGATTCTTGGGAAAGTGAGAGCACGAAATTCGCTTGAGAATCGTGGAAGAGCACGAATTTTCACTGGCGGGAATGAAATGATTGGCTGTTGACAGCTGCGCGACTATCAAAAGTACCTATTAAAAACTAACTGCAGCTATTACAGGATGTATCCACGAGAAACAACAACTATGATTAATTGAAGATATAGACCTTAAACTAGCAAGAGAAATGTTGTTTTTTGATTAAACCTAACTAAACTAAGACGTACGCATTAACAGAAGAGATTAAACTAATATATAAAAAATCTAGCCATATGTTCACCTTATAGCAATAATTAAACAAATGCATTCTACCAGCATACATGGCCATAAATCAAAACAGATTAAAGCTCTCTCGAATCAATTAAACATAGAACTATCTACCGTTATATCTGACCTAGGAGTCCGTTCGACTATGGATGTGATCTGTTCATAAGTTCAATCGCTAGATCTAACTTGACTGAACAGATTAAGAATTAAGCGGCCCTTACGAAATTGTTTAAATGAATAACAATCTAAATAGAATTGATAAAGCCAAGCCATGATTGAAATCAACAATTAATATCATCATATTGCTATAGATCCCAATCGCTCTTAGAAATTAGACTACTCGCTCCTAATTAAACTAACATGATATTGAATGGAAAGACATATCAAATAAAGAATAATCAAAGCAATAATAAAACCTAGAATAATTGAATGTAATAATAAGAACCTAAAATAATTCAAAGCAATAATCAAAGTAAACAATGAAGAATGATGTAAGAAAACAAATTAAGAAGAAAATAATTACCAGAATGATTGAATTATGAATGAAGAATGATTTTTATTGAAAGTGCCAAAGTTAGGGTCTTACTAATAATACGTAATCGGGATTTTTTTTCTCTCCTTTGAAATTTTTGATGGATAAAAGATAATAAATATGAATTAATTACCTATTTAAACTCAGAAATATCTAATTAATAGCTTGCTAAATTACAGCATGCCTTATTAAAAGCCAATTAAAGCCAACTTAAGTCAAACGGGCCTCGATCCATCGATCGGTTGTAGTATTTCATCGGATCGATACAGTTTTGCAGTCTCGATTCGCTGTCCATCACGCATGTACCTTATCAAATCGAACTCTCGAAGTTGTTTCATGCAGCTGATCACACCATCGAGAACAAATAAGTTCATGTCAAAAAGATGGCATCTTGTAGCAAACTTCTTTGCGTCGCTCCACTCCAGCTCCTTCACTTCTATAAAGCTCCGAGTTTTGCAAATAAGCTCCGAATCACTCAAATAATGAAGCAACCTAAATCACAAACACAACCAAACAATAAGTAGAAAGAGGCCTTAAGAAGCCAAAACATTCCGATAGTAGCCAAGAAAATGGGAGAAAACCATTGAACAATACAATACATCAGTTGTAGATAGATAAACAAAATGCACGAATTAGAAAGAAGAAACACAAGCGAAAAACATGCTCTCTCTCTTACTCAAACCTAGTTGAAACCGAAAACTAAATGAGCAAAACTACTTTCTACATAGCATTAGGCTCACACTAGAATTGCATACAGTGCGACGAATTTACGATCCGATTTTATTGCGGTTTAGCGACGTTACCGACCGAAAAAGTCAGAAAAAATTAAGCGACGACCGATGGAATTCGCGCTAAACCTCAATTTGCGGCTAAAGGGCTTTGGATCCCTTAAGTTTTACACTTTAGCCAACCATTCAGATCGGAGCTAATAGTTTTTTTAAAAGAAATAAAAACTGGTGATTTTTGTTTTCGACGCATGACACACTCAAAACACTCAAACTCACATCGACACTCTCTCTCATTTGACTCTCTTTACAATATCCCAAACCCCTTCTCTCTCTTTCCTCACCGGCGACCCCCCCACGGCGAGTCACCGGCGACCCTCCCACGACGGACCCCATCTCTCTCCTTCACGCGCCCATCCACGCACCCCACTCTTCCCTCTTTCTCTTTTGTCTCCCTTTCCCACGCCGACGTCTTTTCTGGCGCCCTCGCCTCACTTTGAGTTCGAAAATATTGGTTTTAGGGTTTGAAATGGTTTGGGGTATTGGTTGGAAAACATTCTAGCTTCTTGGCTTTCTACTACGCGAATTTTCTGGGCAAATTAGTTTGAATTTTAATTTTAAAAGGGTTTTGGCTTCAGTTTTTGGAGTTTCTTTTGTCGATTCTGAGGTAATTTGGCTAGAAGTTTTGGAAGTTTGGGTTTGGTTTTGGCTCAAAAATTTCGAGTTTAAAGGGCGTTTGAGGGCAGTTGTTTTGAATATTGAATTTCATATTCAACTTATCCGTCTTTTCCTCTCCCATTTTCGCAACTTCCTCTTTTCCCTTCCCTGCTCTACTCACCTCACACTCAAATTAGGTTTCGTCGTCCATAGCGAAGGCATACATATTTCGAATGGCTTCAATTTGCCAAGATTTTCTTTTCTCTTTCTAGTTTCCACGTAATATGAATAGAAATTTTTACTTTTTTTCGAATTTGGCAATGCTTGTTATGAATTCGTTTAATTTAAGGTTGTATATTCGATTTTATCTAGTGTTATTTTGAATTTGTTTCATGTTTACTTTTCTTTTTTTGCCATTATATTTGATTTGCCAGATGCTTTTCGCGACGATTGCTTGAACCCTTAATAGAAATGTTTATTCTGTCATCTTCATGAGTCAGACTGATGTTTTTGCTTGTAATCCCTGGTGAGTTTCTGTTCTATTGTTTTTTGACGTGGATATCCCATCTTTTGTTTTAATGATGCACTACATATATGTTGTTTTCTTGGTTTGAATTCTTGGTTTCGATTGATTCATTAGCATTGTATTTGTGTATTGATGTGCGCATGTATCAAGAATCAAGATTTTGTATCTTGTATCAGTATGACATGCTCATCACATGGTTAGAACACTAAGTTATGAATTGTTGTTAATTGAATTCATTGTGTTCTATGTATAGTTATGAAGTTGTTGTTATGATCATGATGCTCTAGATTTTCCACGTTGTAGTTTCAGTATTCTATATGAAGGTTATTTATTTCTTATTGTTGGATTTAAAGTGATTAGCTTCTTTAATCGTAAAATTGCGCATATAATTGCAAAGGAGGTGATTATAAAGCCATAAAGTCCCTACTTGCTTATTTGTGTTTAAAAGTATGAACACGAGTTTGAATTCAAGTTATTTGTGAAATTTTGACCGTTTATTTATTTCAATTATTGTGATTTCGAGTTTGAATTGAGCATGATGAGTCGTAAGCTTGAATTGAAAATGTTGTTGAATTGAATTTGGCTTACAACTTATACCGATACATTTATAACAATGTGCATTGTTACCTGATAACCACATTATATCTGGTAAGAAGTTGTCTGGTTTGGTTATGAAGGCAAACATACCTATAAAATGAAAAACCTTTGTAGAGGTTTTTATTGGACATTCTGCTTATGACAGCTCTTACTCACAGCTTCATCGACCTATATTAATTTGTGGTGAATACTCATTCATTTCTCTTCCTTACTTGTGAATTTAATTGCTAGATATAGCTACCTTGAGATAATGTAAAACTGTTAGTTCATGTCTATTAGAGTTTAATATATTTACACAAAAGACTTGCTCGTTACGAAGCATATTTGGAGTGACTTGTTAGTTTTCTCTATGTGAATCGCTTCTTAAAAAATGAATAATTTTACTTACTGTTTAATTATTATATATTTTCTTATCAAGTAATGCTTCCGGATGTGTAATAAGGGTGGTTGGCATTTTAAAAAGAACTTAAGAAGTTCAACTATTTTTCATCTCAAATATGATTCAAGTAAACTAATTAAAGTCCTGTGATGAAAAAGGATTGCTTTTGCGAGGAAGGGCTGAATTTTTAGCATACAGATGTAGCCAACTATGCAATCTGACTTGTTTCTTCTTCTCTTATTCTCCCGAATATGGCTGCTCCAATAACGAGGAATATGTTATATAGGTTTAAAAAAGCTATTTCAAACAGGCAAGGCTCCTGTTGCATTGGACCATTATTTCTCAAGCCATCAAAGCAAACAACATGGTTTTATAGTCTTCTGGTCTTGTTGCCAGAGGTATTAATTCATCATTAAATGTCTGTCTTTTTGATCTTTAAATAACTATACATGTTGTGATGTAAAAAAAATTCTTGCCTGGCAGTAGACCGAAAAATTTGTGTTAGAAAGCGGAAAGATCAAACTGAGCAGGTAAATAAGGATTTGCAAACTGTGCATCCACGCACTTCTACTTTGAGAATGCATTACAAAGGTGATTGATTTAATATATCTTTGCCTTAATAATGTATTTGTATTGCTTGACGTTATCAATTACCTACCTGCCTTAGCCTTATTGTCTTGTTTTATTTCTACTACTATATTTTTATTAAGTTATTCTGAGCGTAACAGTCCTAGATTTCAAAAGTTTGTTTTGTCACGGTGTTTGATCTTATGTTGGAAGCCAACTTTTACTATTATGAAGGGATTAATGGCATTGTATACAGAGTATGTAAAGAAATATATGAGTCATTTGTGCAAACTTAATCTTGTCATGAGTATCGTCGGACTATGAGTAGTTCAGAACAATCTAAATGTATATGTATTGTTTTGTAGATTTGAAAATACCATTGTTGTTTACATAATCGAGGTATAGTTTTGGTTTACTTGTGCTAGCTTAACACTAGTAGAAAAAAGTCATTTGCTGCGGTATTTAAGGCTCATTTGCTGCGGTTAACCCGCAGCAAATGAGCCTGCGCAAATACTTTCTGCGTTACAACCGCAACAATAATGCGTGATTATTGTTGCGGGTTATGCTAAAAACAACAAATAAACACTATTTGTTGCGGGTTATTAGCCATCCTGCAAATATCTATATTTTTTTTTTAAAAAAAAGCAAATATAGAACGCCCATATATATATACACTATATATAATTCGAGATTGTCTATATATTCAAAGTTTTATTACATATATACATCTATTGTTATTATTCATTATTGAATGAGAAAATTAAAATAAAACAAAACAATCTAAATATATATATATATATATATAATATATATATATTAATATATATATATATATATAATATTCTATAAGGTAAATAATTAACAGTATATTACATAAATATTACAATTTTTTTGACAGGAAATATTACAATTAAATGGACCACCAATATCCAAGAATATGCAGATATGAACCTGCAGCTAAAGCAACCAAGGCAAGCATAGTGTCAAGTATACTGCAATCAAATGGTTATTAAACAATCCAAACACAAATTTATAAAAGCATTTTAATGTACATCAATGTAGAAAAACAATTTATACCAAAAACAATAAGCAACTACATTAGACAAAGCAGTTTGATGTAACAATAACACAGAATATATGTACTAGCAAAACAAGTAGCTAATCAAGCTCGTAAAATTCGATACCTATGTGTCTATATTTGTCTATGTGTCAGATTATGATTTTATTAGAAATAACAGACAAATTAAACAAGCATCAGCTCTAATATAACTATATTTTGGTTTGGTCAGATTATGATTTATTAAATTTTTATGTTATATTAAAACGAAGACTCTAACAAATTACATAATAGCTAACGTCCACCATCAACAAATACACATCGAAAGACAACCATATGTTAAACAGGCAA
>SNQN01002976.1:0-39558 GCA_008642245.1 Bassia scoparia
TCAACAATTAATATCAATTTTGTACTTTCTAGTTCTTAAGAAAAACAATTCAATGCTTTCTCATTTCATATTAAAGAGAGAGAGAGAGAAAAACAATTCAATATATACTTTGGGCCTGTTTACATTAACTGAAATCAACTGAACCGAATTGAACTGAACTGAACTGAACTGAACTGAATGGAGCTGAACTGAACTGAACTGAATAGAGCTGAACTGAACTGAACTGAATTGAATATTTTATCACTAGTAGAAAAAAGGTCATTTGTTGCGGTTAATTACGGCTCATTTGCTGCGGTTTTGAACTGCAGCAAATGAGCTTGCAGCAAATAACTATTTGTTGCGGTTATAACCGCAGCAAATAATTGATGCATTTGCTGCGGTTATTTTTTGCGGTTATTTGCTGCGGTTGTTAGCCATAACCGCAGCAAATAGTCTATATTTTTTTAAAAAAACAAAATCCAATATATAGACAGCCCCATATGTACATATACTACAAGTATATATATACGAGATTGTCAATATATTGCAAATTTTATGTATATATACATGCTATCGTCGAGTAAATCATTATTTGATTGAGAAAATGTTAAAAAAACAAACAAACTACGTAAATAATTACAGTATATTACAATTAAATATTACAATTATAAATTACAATTATATATTACTGCATCAATTAAGCCCTATATATTACTGCATCAATTAAGCCCTGAAGTTTAATCTTGATTCCTGATCGTCTAGTCTATAAAGGTAGAGCATAGTTGTAGAATGATAAGAATTGCATTGCCAACACCAAGCTGACCAACACTTCCATACATCCTAGAAAGAACATATGCGACCGCCTCACCAACATCAATCAAAACACCCAACAACTTTTGTGCACCATTCCTAACATTCAATAATAGTTTAAAAATTCAATTAGAAATCCATACAATCATTCGGCATTAACTTAAAGGGAAAAAGAAACAAACTTAGACAAGCATGCATTCTCTATCTTTCAACAACAAACCTTAAACTTTTGAAAAATACCAGGGGACTGCATAAGAAACAAGGGCACTATGCAAATCATACACAATCATATTGTTCTGCCTATTTCATAACACAATCAAATTGTAAATTGTACAAAACAAGTATATATAACATCCTTCTTAGTAAACCAATCCTCTCAAGAGGAACCACAAAATGTCTTACAAGTTCAGCAATGCAAACTGTGGATTATATTAGAAAACTCATTCATTCATTTAAGGCTTTAAGACAATATGATATCATATCTGATTCTAGCAATATTTCCTTCCTTGAATAAGGCCGCAATTCAAAGTATTGACAGAAAAATGACATTAACAAAAAACACGAACCGATTAAAAGCCACTTACATTTTCCCTCTGGAAGTTAATAAGAAGCTCAGCATATATTCTAATGTTTTAGCAGACTTCAAACTAGAATTTAGCTTCAGTATTGGACTTTTGCAAGTCTGCAGCAGACACAAAAGAACATGGTAGAACCTTTATTTGTGTTTTCTTAATTTGAAATAGCTTTGATCAGATACAAATTTATTAATTAAAAACACATATTACTAACACAACAACATGAAATGAATAAGGATAATGTCTTCATTCCTAAGATAAATCAATATCAACGATCACGATAGAAATAGGCACTACGCAAATCATACACAATCAAAAACTAGATAAATCATCAACAACAACAACAACAACAACATCACACAATCATACACTTAAAACAAAGCAGAACAAATAAAGAAAATGAAGAAGAGAGAGAAAGTAACTCACAATCTAACGCCAAGACGGATGAGAGAGAAACATAGTAATCCAGACCACCAATTGGGATTGACTCCTTCCGATCATACAACAACTGCACAAATACACCCTTACAGTCAAAACTCTATGCCGAAATACAATATAGGAAATAACAATAAATTGAAAGTAAATTGTCACTAATTTGTATGGAGACAATTGAAACAAAATAAACAAATATGGCTCAAATAAATAAAAAAACAAATCTAAAAACCAAACAAACAAAAAAACAAATTTGAGAATCGAAAAAACAATCGAACAGAAATCGAACAAAAACAAATCAGATTCAAAAACCCAACATAAAAAACGAATTTGATTTTTTGGGTTTTCGAAAACCAACATAAAAATCAGATTTAAAAACAAACAAAATGAAGGGATTCGAAACCCTATAAATCAGCTATATAATTAATAATGAACTAAGCCAACTAGCACTCCACTACTAACAGTTGCCAGTTAGCACTTAGTAGTCCAACTCTTTGATAAATTCATACAAACTAAGAGTACTTACTTTTAAAGCATAATAATCATCCCAAATCATATCTCAAAATTTCTTCTGAAAAATARAAACACAACATAATAGTAAGGTCTCTCATATTTACATATCTCACTATACTTTGCATTACTTCACAATTTAAACCGATTGTAGCAGTCCAACAAACACAAATTTCTTAAAAACAGCTTTAAAACCCCCCCAAAAATCGATAAAACTAAAACTAAATTCATATTAAAAAAACCCCAAAAATCGACACAAAAAATAGAAAAAACCAAAAGTAAAATCAAAACAACAAAAAAATCAAAGAAAAAGAAGAAATCGAACAAAATCGAACGGTGAAAATCAGAAAAAAAAAACGAAAACGAAAAACGAAAATAAAACACAACTACAAACCCTAAAAACGAAATCAAAATTAAATCGAACAAAAATCATAAATCAGAATTCAAATCACACAAAAAATGAGAAATCCAAAAACATAAACCATACCAAAACCCGCAGCGCAAGGAGAGGAGAAAGGGAATACGGCAGCGCAAAGAAGAGGAGGAGGAAAGAGGCGGCGGATGGTGGAGATTAGAGTAGATCTAAAAGAGAGGAGAGATAAGTGAAAGAAGAGAGGATCAGAGGAAAGAGAATGACAAGAGGATCAGAGTATGGAACGTAGGGTGTGAGAGGAGAGAGAGTATTAGGGTTTGGTTTACATATATTAGCTAATGGGCTGGTTTTGTGTTTGTATTATTGGCCCAATTATTTGTTGCGGTATCTATATAACCGCAACAATTGTAATATAGTCAATTTTTCCCCTCTAATATGTAGTATTTGCTGCGGTTATTTAAAAAACCGCAACATATAACTCTCATATGCTGCGGTTTTTTTATAACCGCAGCAAATGAGCCGCATTATATGATGTTTTTTCTACTAGTGCATGCAAATGCAACAAGTTGTCATGTTTGTGGGGCCTCAAGGTGGAAATCGAACGAAAATGATCACATTGAAAATACAGCAGAAAAGGCACATAAAATTCCAGCAAAAATTCTAAGATACTTTCCACTTAAGAAAAGGTTGCAAAGGTTATATATGTGTGCCGAAACTGCTAATTACATTAAATGGCATGCAAATGGTCGAGAAAAAAACGGACTTYGACTATTTTGCAACATCCGGTGGACGGTGAAGCTTGGAAGAACTTTGACAAAATCTATCCAAAATTTGCTCAAGATCCTCGTAATGTGAGGCTTGCATTAGCTACAGATGGGTTTAACCCATTTAATTCAATGAGCATTGTGCATAGTACATGGCCAGAAATTTTGGTCAGTTATAACTTGCCTCCATGGTTGGCCACAAAGTCAGAATTTTTAATTCTGATCTGTCATTACTTATTCCCGGCCCATTGTCTCCTGGAAAAGATATTGATGTCTACTTGCAACCACTTATCAAAGATCTTAATGATTTGTGGGAGTTTGGCCTAGAAATATATGATYCATCAACCAATACAAGGTTTGACATGCAAGTAGCTTTGGTGTCTACTATAAGTGATTTTCCGGCTTCTGCAATGGTATCTGGTTGGAGCACAAAGGGTAAAACAACTTGCTCATATTGTAATTATGAAATTGATTCAGTGTGGCTAACATTTAGCCACAAGTTTTGCTACATGTGTCATCGCAAATTTTTGGATAGTGATCACCCGTGGCGTTTTAATAAAAGAAACTTCAATGGAAAAATTGATGWACGGATTGCACCCATGCCTTTGACGGGAATTGAGACTGAAGAATTGCTTCGTGATTTTCCAAATGATTATGGAAAAAAGAAACCTAAGATGGAACAAGCAGATGATGATCCTAATCCGTGGAAAAAGTTGTCCATACTTTTTAAGTTACCTTATTGGAAACATTGTTCTAATCCCCATAATTTAGATGTGATGCACATAGAAAAGAATGTGTTTGATAATATTGTTGCGACGTTGTTAGCCATTCCTGGGAAGACAAAAGAAAATTTAGCTGCTCGTCGAGACCTAAAAGACCTCCGAGAAAAGAAAGACCAACGTTGGGTTCCTGAGTTGGAGATTAAAGAGTTAGAAGATGGAACTGAAGAGGTTCCAACATCAAGGTTTTGGATGAATGCCGATGAAAAACGATTATTTTGCCAAACCATAGAAAATGCAAAGCTACCACAAGGTTAAGCCTCAAACATTGCTCGGTGTGTGCAAGTAAATGAACGAAAAATTACAGGATACAAGAGCCATGATGCACATTTTATGATGCATTACTTGCTCCCAATTGCCGCAAGCATTGCCTTAAATTAAGAAGTTGTAGCACCTTTGATAAGGCTATCTAATTTTTTCAAGGGTATATGMAAAAAAACAATTAACCCTCAAGATCTTAACAAACTTCATTTTGAGATAGTTGAAACTTTATGTCAATTTGAGGGGATTTTTCCACTAGCTTTTTTTGATGTGATGGTTCATTTGCCGGTTCACTTAGTAGAACAAATTACGCTTGGTGGACCTGTTGCATTAAGGTACATGTATGCAATTGAAAGATATCTTCGGGAATCGAAGTGAGATGTTCGGAATAAGAATCGTCCGGAGGCTTCAATGGCTGAAGGCTTCTTGGCAAAGGAATGTGCTAGATTTGTTGCTCGATATCTAGTTAAGTCAAAAGGTCCATGTCCACAAGTCAGTCAGCCGTCACAAGAATTTCTTCCAAAGATTGGACATCCTATCAGGGGAAGAGGAAAAACTTCAAAGAAGAAACAGGTTGGGTTTGTCATCGATCAAGTCACATGGAATCAAGTGCACCGTACCAATATGTCTTGTTCAATTGCAATTGTGAAGAAGTTGAGAGATACATTAAGTATGACTAATTATCCTTTAAGCTAAGATTTATTATTCATATTTTGAGCCTTGTTTATAATTTAACATTTTCTATTCTTCTATCACATACAGTGAGCACAAAGCAACAGTAGGGCTCAAAGTCATTGCAAGGATTTCAAAGATTGGTTTAAAGAAGCAATCACATTGAAGGTTAATGAAGGTCAACCTATCTTAGACCATGTCAGATGGCTATCAAAAGGACCCTCTTCTAAAGAAAAAAAGTATAGTGGGTACTATGTCAATGGTTACAAGTTTCATACTATGAAACGAGAGGCAAATGCCACACAAAATAGTGGAGTAACTTTAACGGCGTTAACACATAGTTTTGTTAGTAATAAAGATAAAAATCTTTTAGTGGGAAACGTCATGTACTATGGTTCTGTGGAAGAGATTATTGAAATATCTTATCATGGTCATTTTAGTGTTGTCTTGTTTAGATGTGTTTAGTTTCATTCAGAAATAAATAAACATAAACAATCTTTAGTTAACAAAAATAAAACAATATGCACTAGTAGAAAAAAGCCCATATGATGYGATTTTTCGTAAGGGCATATGTCGCAGATTGAACCCCATCATATAGGACTGCGACATAAGATAAAATTGGCTATATAATGGGGTWATCCCCATCATATABTTTTAACTATATGAAGCGGTTATATAATAAAACCCCATCATATAAGAACTAGTATATGAAGCGGTTTTTCAGAAAACCCCGTCATATGAATATGAGTATATGAAGGGATTTTGTCATAAACCCCCTCATATACTTCTAACTATATGATGCAGTTATCAAAAAACCCCATCATATACTTTACTTTTTTTATTAAAAAAAATAATTATAATAATATTGTAGGTTTATACATATATAACAATGGTAGTAATAATAATAGTAATAGCAACCAATGACAACAAAAGATCAAAATTTTAAAAATGAAAAATCAGATCATAGATTAACCACAACATCTCAAAACATGTACCACGATAATTTTACAGCCAAGCTAGCCAAACGTACAACTCCTATTCATAACAACTACATACTAGATTGGAACTGATAGAAGAGTAAAAAATAAAAATTGGAAGCTCCTTGAGCATCAACTCCGCTGGTGAAATAATTTTAGGACCATCTTTGAATAAGCCCCTGCATCATACACCAATTCCATGATTCAACAGCAAAGACCGTAGCAGTTAGTTCTGCTGAAGAAGTCCAAAGCCTTTAACATCCAACTTCCACCAACTAGATGAAATCTCATGAATAGAAACCCCCTGCGAACCAGCAAACAATGAAGCAATTTGCTCAGCAATTTCAACTGCCCAAGCTGTGATCCYATCATATAAAGAGGAACATATATCAATCCACAAAATATCGATTTAATATTTAATAACATCAAATACTATTTTTTGGTTTGTAAGTAAAGTTTCAAATTCAAGCATGATATTCAGAGTACTAGATATAATTTGATCTATAAAACAAGCTTATTAAGTAAACATCAAGAAAACTCCCAAGCCAACATGTCAAATTTCCAAGTCATTGAACAAAATGCCAAAATAATCTGGAAAGGGATTGGAACTGATTTGGAAAGTACCTAGACTGGAAATGTCAAATGATAAAGGGGCAGAAATATAAATTCTTAAAGATACAATACGTAGAACAGTGAATTAAAATATGAATCAACTGAGTCACTTACAAACAAACATCAATTTAAGGCATCTTTATAAGAATAACAACATACCTGCCGCAAAAAACGTGCACTTCGACTATCAGGATTAAGGCCAGCTAATGTAGTAGTTGAACTGAAAGCATATCCTCGAGTGGGCCTCAGTGGTGAATTCCTTTTATCAACTTTAATGTGTATTTCAATGAGGACAATAAGCTATGTCCTAGCTGTCTCCTTACTAATTCACCTGCCATTTGTGATGGATCTGTCAAGRTGCGCCAAGTCAAATTGTATGCCAATTCATGATTCCTTGTTGATAGTAGACCAAGACCCAAGCCTAATGGTTGTTCTTTGTATGAGGAAAACTTTAGCCAGTCTTGAGAGAGAAGGGATGCTCGAGCAAACACAGGTGAGGGCCATTGTTTGATTCTGGGCAACGAAATACCAGCACTAACCTCTGATGTKTGATRCCATCCATAAGAAATAGAACCATCCCAAACATCAGCTTAACCAGACATATTCTTCAGCTTCAAACCACCTTCAAGGGACCAAGTTCTAGCTTGCAAAAATAATGATCAAGAGTCAGGAAAAACATTACACAGTAATAATAATAGTAGCAGAAGAAGAAAATGGAACATCAGAAAGGAAAAATAAAAAGAAAAACATCCATGGAGAGAAATGGCATGTGCGTCAAAGCCATAAGCAAATGGTAATTGCTACAATCTTTTTCAAATGGCTCTCAATCATTTGAAAATATTAGCAGAATTGAAAGCAAGAGYCATAAAGTAAAATGTACTGACGATCATTAATCATTGTCTCTTTCACAAAAAAGCGGAAGCCCATGCTTGTAATCACAGTAAATTTGTTTTGCAAGCAGCAAACAAACAGTCAACCAGCAAAGAAAAAAAACAAAAAACCCACCTTTTGTAAAGGTAGATCCTTTATCCTCCAGCAGCAAAGGATATTGAGTTCTATACAAGCCAAACAACCAAATTTCCAATTCAAAATTGTAATATTACCATTTTGTATCCTATAGTTCAATGGTCATGGCAAAGAAAGAATTGGGCTTTCAGAAAAAAATCATTGTGATCATTACAAACCATGATGAGGCTGGTAGTGAGGTTTGCAGTGTTTTTTCTATGGAAACTATAGAACAATTATATTGAACAAAATCATGGCTTTACCATACCCTAGTATGGAAGAAGTCAAGGAAAATATCCAAGTATCGGATGAAGCTAGGCGCATTAGACTTTAAAGTTAATATCTACTAGTAATTCACAAATGGAAAACTCCCAAGCCAACATGTCAAATTTCCAAGTCATTGAACAAAATGCCAAAATAATCTGGAAAGGGATTGGAACTGATCTAGAAAGTACCTAGACTGGAAGCTATCTCTACAATCTACCCATTTTGCTACAGCATCTAACCTAAAATATATAGCTACTCTCGCTAATCAAGCTGAAGCATCAACCCTTACGTTAATATAAAGACATTTCGATCTTTATTCAACTGAATCAGACTATTCCATAATTTTTAACGAAAATATAAAACGGCTAAAATCAAGACTATCTGACAATCGAAATCCTATCGGTAATCATTCAGTAATGTAAGAGTAGTCACCCATAATTSTTTCAAAGTAAGGATAAATGTTCTGAACCCAACACGTTTCCAAGAGGTCTTAATCGTGTCAATACTGATTATAGAACGCAGTAACCACATTCTTCCTCAAACACACATCAAAAACCCATTATTGCTCACAAATCCAATTAGCTTCCCAAAATTCCTCAGTTAGAGCAAAATATAGATTTAAACTAAAAGGTTACCAAAATTGAGGGATTTAGAAATTTCAAAATCCTACAATTACTAGAAGATTAAATGAGAAGAAAAACAAAAAGATTTAAACTTTAGCATCATTAGAGCAAAATATAGATCTAAATCGCAATTACCAGAAAATAAGAATTTTTTGCTGCTCACGTTGTGTCGATTGCTCAGGCGGTCTTCGACGGCATCAAGGCTCCACTAGTGGCGATGTTGCGATGAACGGAGGGCAACAACTACAATTAATGCAACTGAAAAAAGAAAACAAAATATTAAAAATGAAAAATTAAAATGAAAAACTTGAAAATGAAAATACGAAAATCAAACAAATGAAAAGAGAAATTTAAACATTGAAAACCAGGAAAAAATGAAAATAAAACCCTAAAATTGTATTTGGAAGAAAGAACACTGGCCTGCGTTCGACGTGAGGAAGACAGACCATGGTTCGAGTGAGCAAGGCTAGCGAGCAGTGGGAGCAACTGACACTGTAGGAGGAGTGACATGGAGGAGGGTTTGTCGATTGAAAAAGTAGTGAAAGAGGTTTGTGGAAAAAGTGAAGAGAAGATTTGTCAGAATAAGTAGAAAGAGGGTTTGTAAATGGGTTAATTGGTCAATGTGTCATGTGTGTAGAAGACTAAAGGGTCTAATGAAGTGTATTGTTGGTGGAAATTAAAACAAGTATATGATGGGTTTTTGTAAATTTCATCATATATTATGATTTTATAATGGGTTTACATAAAACCTCATCATATAAACTTTTTCATTTTTTACCAATTTTATGATGCAATTTTTAAAACCCCATATATGTGACGTGTTACATGGCTTTTTTCTACTAGTGATGCAAAGGAGAACCATTTATCTTGGCATCTCAAGTACATCAGTTTTTTATGTAGAAGATCCAACCAATTAAAGGCCATTTTTCCATACATAACAATCCAATGGAAATGTCTGATGGTACCATTTTATTGTATATTAATTTTCTTAGTTCTTATTATATATGATTTTTGCATGTATTTATCTAACTTGATTGATTTTTATGACTTGTAGATGAAAGGACTAAAATGAAAGATGTTGCATAACAAAGACAAGCAAATGAATATGAAAGGAAAAGAATGGAGACAATAAACAAAATGCAGAATTTATGACAACTAAAGGATGTGGAATTGGCAGCAAAAGATTCTTCAAGCTAATGCAAAACATTCTCAAAAGATTTATAGTAGGATGGCAACGATCGGATCTGACCGGATCCTACTGGATCCAGATCCAGATCCGTTTTGAGTGAGTCCAGATCCAATCCGTATCCTCGGATATTTTTTCTTAATTCATATCCATATCCTACAGATCTTACGGATACGATCTTAAACGGATCCAAACGGATCCTATGAATCATTGCAAAATTTACCTATTTGAATTTGACAAAACAATCAATAACTATATACTAAAGCAGAAACCAGAAGTCCACAGGCGTCCTCTGGTTAAAAAATTTCCCTCCAAAACTAATTTTTTTATTTTTATTTTTTGTAAAATTATTTATATAATAAATATTAATTAATCTATTAGCTAATAAATAATAAATAATATCTTTACGTAATTCTAAGAAGATATTCTATCATATATAGTTTATAATATTTATAAATTGTAATATCAATCTATATAATATAACACATTAAACGAAATTTATTTTTTAAGCAAAATTTAGACAACGAAATATTTTTAATATCATAATATTACCCAATACTCCGTACTATACAATACAATATTATCGTAATAAATTTATAAAACACTTATGACAATCGTAAATCAATTTTATACAGTAAGATAAATCTAAATTCTGAAACACATGATTATACTCATTCTTATATATTGATGGAAATCTATATAATATAACACATTAAACGAAATCTATTTATTTTAAGCAAATTTAGACAACGAAATATCTTATTATATCATAATAGTATTACTCCAATACTCCGTACTTTACAATACAAATTATCGTAATAAATTTTATAACACATATGACAATCGTAAATCAATTTTACAGTAAGATTAAATCTAATTTCTGAAACACATGATTATACTCATTCTTATATATTGATGAAATTTAGAAGATTCTCATACTCCCTCTATTTCATAATGTTCATGCCAGTAGTGACTTACTGTTCATACGTTTTCCAATGCATATTTTGGTATCTGTTAATCTTTAATATTATATTGTGAAAATTATAACGATTGAATATTAATAACCTACGCAATAATACGAATCAAACAAGATCCCACATCACTATATTTATTTCTATACATTAGTAGTTATTTGTAAAATTCCCTATACTTGTGAATAGTTGAAATAAAAGAAATGACATGAACATTAAGGAACGGAGGGAGTACTAATGAAGAGTACGAATTCCCTATGTCATAAATTTAGTCTAATACGACAGTACAAATTCCCTACACTATTAATTGAACTCTTTTCTTTTTATCTGATTTTTTTTGTAAATTACTTAATAACATATTAATAAAATCTAATAGCTAATAAATAAAATAAATATTTACTTAATTTTAAAAGATTTTTTATCATTACATAATTTATAATTATTATAAAATTGGAATATGATCAATATAATATAACACATTAAACGAAATCTATTTATTTTAAGCACAATTTTAACAAGTCATATATTTTATTAATCTAATATTATTATCTGTACTATACAATACAAATAATCATAATGAATTTATAAAACAGAATCATAACAATTTTATACCATACGATTGAAATTTGAACAAAGATATATATTCATTTTATATATAGATTGGAATTTAGAAGATTCTCACTACCAATAAATATACAGAATCCCTGATAACAAATATTTATTGATAGCGGAGGACAAAGTCCCATACACGTATTAATTACAATTTTATCATAATGTTAGAGATCTATCTGTGAATAAATTTAAATATCATACAAATTGCACGTCTGACTATATATCTATACAATACAAATTCTGACAAATATTAAATTAAAACTTTATTTCACTCTTTTTAGAGTTTTAATGAATAAATTTAATAAATACCGTGGCATCGCACGGCCCTAAACTAGTATTAATAAATTCAAACCTCCAATATTGTTCTTTGGGTCAATACTTAGAAAATAAAAAACAAATCCACAAAGTTCAACAATTACAATTAAAAATATAACAAAGTACACAACACACTACAACTTTTGAAATGAAGTTCACACACAAAGTACTGTGGTGTATAGAGAATTAGAATTAGTAGAGAGTAAAAGAGTAATGTGTGGTTATTGTTTTTATGTTTAAATATCAATATATAAATATAAAATAAAAATATTTATTATTTTAAAAAAAGGGTAACGGATCCGGATCCGATCTTTATGAGATCTGGATCCGTCTCGTTTTTCTGGACAGGATCGTATCCGATCGATCCGTCGGGTCTAAAATTTAGGATCCATATCCATAAAAACGGATCGGATCCGCGAATCCAGGCGGGTCCAGGATCCACTGCCAACTCTAGTTATAGGTGACACATTATCATAGTGATGATGAAGACTACATACTTAATGATCATGACTTCATGAGGTTGAGAATAATGAGAATATCTAGTTCAAGGTATGCAAATAATGTTGCATCAATTCTAACTATAATGTATTTAATTTTTATATGTAATGTATGCATCATATTTGGTTTCCAGATCATGATGAAAAAATCCGCAAAGAAGCGATCATTCAAAGAGAGGTATATGTGTGCCTTTTTATCTTCATCTAGCCAACAACATGAACAACTCAAGCAAGTAAAGGTTGCACAACATAACAGACAAGAACATCAAGTGGGTAAGAACAAGAAGAACACCACGAAGAACATCAACAAGAGCATTCTGTGAACAACCTTTGTTGCAGCAGCCTATGAACAACAAGGTATGCAACGACAACAACCCAAGCAAATGAATAGCAAGTATTGGAAACCAGGCATGGTCTTCATTTCGTGATCTTCGAAAGAGACAAATGCAAAGAAAGGGAAACAAATGACATTAACAATGCAAAATGAAGTAATCTTTTCGAGTGATCATCAACCTCCTCTCACAAATGCAAATGAAGTAGGCTGCACCGTAGGTGATATTGAACCAATACATGATGAACATATAGAACAAGAAGAAGAAGCTAATAGCATTGTGGTTCAAAGTTTTATTTGTAACACAACTTATTTTAAAAAATTTTATTATGTTGAAATTATATTTTCCATAACATGTCAATGTTATTCTATATTTTTTTTAGCTCCAAAAATAAGAAGCATCGAGGTCCAACAAAGCTGCTGGCTCATGCACGTACATTGGATGAACGACCCGTGGTCGTCCTTAACGCACTTGGACAATCAATTGTGTCTACAAAAAAAAATTAGGAATGAATACATCGATTTCTAGGGACTGTGGATAGGAATCCTGAATATGCACCGCTAAATTATTGTGAATGGTCAAGCTACCCACACACGACAAAATGTGGAAGTATGTCCAAGTAAGTGCATGAAATATTATCTCATTTCTACTTTATTTATATGTATGATATATATGCCAAGTAATGCATGAAATTATTATTTTCTATTTCTACTTTATTATATGTATGATAGAAATTTTATAAGTAAAAAATTAAATATATAGGAGAAGTATGTGGTACACGATGCTGGCAAAACTGGGCGTTGACCACTATGAATGCCATGTGGAAAGATTGAAATGTAGGTGTAAGAAAGATTACTACTACAAATATAACGCTTATGCTGAAAGATGGAAGAAGCGTCCACCAATAATCCGATTACAATTCGAGCTACTTCTAAAGTACTGGGATGCTGAGGAAATTAAAGTATGTACTATCTTCTTATGTTGCATTTTTTTTCTTTAAATATATTCATTGATTTCTTTCTTTTCATCATGTAAAATGAAAGTGAAAAGAAAAATCTAATCGACAAATGGCGATGACTCCACACTATGGTGCTAAATCCTATGCAACGTTGCGTGAAGAATTGTAATTATTTTTAGGTTTTTTTAATTATAGAATAAACTTAACTAACGAAATTATTTTATAGAAACAACAAATCAAATAAGGAAGAACCTTCAATGCGAAAGTCTACATCACTTCTCGAGAAAGAAAGCCTGGAAAGTCATACAAATCAACTTCGACACACAAAACAAAATATTGTATTCCATACATATTTGCCCTATGATTTGGTTACCAAAACATGATGTAATGGCTCTATTTTAACTTAATTTGCATATATAGGGTTTTTAATTGTTAATGAGAAAATGAAAACATAAGTCGCAAGAGCATCAAAGGTTCAAACTACAAGATGCTTATAGTGAAGTGAAAGAAACCAGAGCATAGTGACAGATGCGACTCTTTGGAAAAGGTGTGACAAAAACTTCTCTAAGGAAAGTGAGCAATAACTTGAGCTACATATTTCCTCCTGAGTTCTTACAGAACATACAATCGCAAGTTGTGGATCAAGTACTTGAAGCTAATCTCCAACTCCAAAAACTACTTGAAGCCAATCCCGAGGTCAAGATTGTGCTTCCAGTTCTATCAAAAATAGGAAGTAATGCTACAACTCCACCTACTGAGTCAAATGGACATTCTTTTGTTGGAGCGCACTCTAACAATCGATTAGTAAGTTTATTTCTTCTTCCTATTTTACTATGTTTGTGATTTTATCTTACCATTGAATTTAGTGAGTCGTCATCAGTTTGCATGTTTGGATCTTGAACTCTCCATTATTATTTCATTGTCCAAAATGGAATTGAAGTTATCACTCAAAACTTCAAAATGATTATTGACTTCTACGCTATTGTCTGAGTTATTGTTGGAACGCCACATGTGTTGCCGTATATTAGGCGTATTGTATATTAAGTTAATAGTTGAAACGCGCAGGTTTGTTTGTTTGGGTCTTTTTCATCAATTTACAAAGGAGACTCTGTCACATTAAATATATTAAGCGTATTGTATATTAAGTTAAAAGTTGAAACGCGCAGGTTTGTTTGTTTGGGTCTTTTTCATCAATTTACAAAGGAGACTCTGTCGCATTTTTTAATGCTAGTTGTGTTGCCTTATATTAGGCAAATTGTGTATTGAGTTAAAAGTTCAATGTGCAGGATTTGTTTATACCCTATATTTGGGTGGTTTTAATCAATTTACAGAGGAAACTCTGCCGAAATTTTTACTCAAGTTTTTCTTACTAATTAAAGAATATCTTTAATAATTTTGATAAATTATTATATTTCAACTTCAGTTTTAAATTTCAGATATAATTGATCTCTTTGTTTATGCAATATTTACATTAATGATATCTTTGTTTTACCTTTTTTAACTTTACATAACCTTTCATGTAGGCACTTGATGGAGCTAATGAAGAAGAGGAAGAAGAAGAAACCTAGGTTAAGCCACGGCTAGTAGCAGTGTACGTGTTGTTCATTGGACGATGATTGTTGATGTTGAAGTCCTTTTGTAATGTTGCATAAATGTATCAAAGTCACTAATTGACTAATTAGAGTTGGTGCTTTATTAGTTGGTATTTAGATCGAGTTGAACATATGTCAAGACTGTTATTATTGTTCATGCTATCAACAAATTAATAGAATTCTATCTTTAGTCTTATCAAATTTTATTATTATATATTATTATTATTATTATTATTATTATTGTTGTTGTTGTGTTGTAATTGTTGTTGTTGTTGTTGTTGTGATCGTTGTCGTATTGTGATCCGTTGTCGTTGGATCGTTATGTGTTGATTGTCGTTGTTGTTGTTGTCGTTGTGTTGTTGTCGTTGTTGTTGTGTCGTTGTTGTTGTTGTGGCCGTTGTTGTTGTCGTCGTTGTGTCGTTGTTGTTGTCGTCGTTACTGTTGTTGTTGTTGTGTTGTTGTCGTCGTCGTCTGGTGGTTGTTGTGTGTGTTGTTTGTTGTTGCAGTATTAGCTTGGCAAGCTACAAGATTTCCTCTGCGCAGGTTGAGAGAAGGGTGGAGGCTTCCCGTCAATGCTACTTCAAAAGGAGCTGACTTTGGCTTGGAATCCCGAGTTGGCTTGGCACTTCAAGTCTCTCGTGGCTTCCTTAACACCTCAAGAAGGAGAATAATCTCTTTCGGATTATCTCCCCTCCGATTCCTAAGTAAGTAAAGGAAGGAGGAAAGTAATAAATGCAATTGAATGTAGAGAGAAGTTAGAGAGAGAAACGTTAACTACGCTAAGTATGAGTTAATGCTCTCAAGTGTATGGAAAAAATTGTGTAAAGATATGAGGCCATCTTCAAGGGTATTTATATGGCTTTTGCTTGAACTTGAGGGGCTTGGATGTGTGACACTTGTCACCATCCTAAGCATAGATTCATTGTTTTTGCTTGCTTAAGCAGTTTGATTTACGGGTGCGTCCGTTTTCCGGCTGAATGTATACAGATCGGGAGCCATTTGACTCTTGACATGTGGCATGGATCCTCGGGCCATGTTAGATTCTTGTAACCACTCTAAAGTTGACACGTGGCTTACGTGCCACATCATTTGCCTCGTCAAACACTTCCAAATGCTTGTATCGGGAGGGTTTGATAGTAATTTCAATGTCGGAAACAGACACAGAAGCTTCTCTCGATTTTTGTGTCTCAATTTGTCCTTTGAGGGGCACCGTCATGATGTGGTGCCTAGTTCTTTGAAATAATATCCGTCATTTCCCATGTCTTGGGAGCTGAACCATCCACTTCTATTGATTCTGAACCCAGCTTAGGGAAAAATGACCCTTGGCCTTGGTTTATTCTTTGGGCTTAAATCCCAGAGCCCAAAGCCTTCTGGTCTCCTATCTTTCTTTTTCTAATTTCCCGCCCAATTTTCTAGCTTTCAATTCAAAATCCAAGCCCAAAACCCTTATTTTTTCTATAAATAGGGGTATGGAGGAAAGAGAAAATAGTTGGTGAAATCTTTTACTCCCAAATTTTCTCTCTCTTTCTCACGATTCGAAGTCAAGGTTCGGCTTCGAAGTTTCGTCTTCAACATTCTTCTTCGAACAACATCTCTTTCAGTTCGTCAATGTAAGGTATAGTTCTTCCTTTAAATTTTTGATTTTTCTCATTCTTTTTAACAAAGTAATAAACAAGGGCTTCGTCTTCGTCGCGTCGGCCCAAAATAGATCGGAGTTTGGGAGCTTCGAAGAGCCCAGGCCAACATCTCCAGGATCTGTTGAGACCCAGGTTCTTCGATTCCCAAATAATATCCTTGCGAACCTATGATCAATAAATGCCCAACCCACACTTATTTCCAGTGCAGGATTTTATGAATGCCGCGGGTGAAGACAGACTGCTTGGGTTCCTGGCAGTGGTAGACACGAAAGGACTGGCGAAGGGCCCTTCACTCTTTGCACATAGATGATGATCCCGATGACAATAATACCCGAAACATTTGTGATTGGACGTTTTTAGAGAGACGTTTCGGTGTAGACTTCCTGCTAAACCTCCAGTGGTGACCAAAACACGTCAGTATCCCACTCCCGAATCTTTTAAAGGTTCGAGAGGGTGGATTGAGGAACTATCCGCAAACAAGGCGAAATATAGCCACGTATTTGGATAATGAGACAAGGCTCGAACTAATTAATCCTAAGAAGGGGGATCGCATCATCGATGCTCTTGAAGGGTACCTTTGCCAATATATAAAATGTGGTGGACCTTGGACTCAGGGGCCTGTCAGGAAATTCTTTTACCCCCAACTCCTGGGTTCACATTTTGGGATACTTCGCCACTTGTAAGGCGAGAGGATACTCCCGTTCTGTTCGCGTCTTGTGGAATGCACATCCTTAGCAAGAAACAATAAATGCCTCTATGGTGGTAACAATTGGCGAAACGCGAGGGTTACATGACGCCTTCGACAAACCCAATAAATTTAATGTCTAGGAAGATAGAATTTTTCTACATTCGCTCCGATGAGGGAGGTGTAACAAGGTACTTCAGCTTGACCAGGTACTCCATTCGGTTAAGGTTGCAATAATTGGAACCCTTTCTGACAACGAGGAGAAGCAACTGAAATACTTCACCTCAAAAGTTGTAGTTCTTAGTGATGGGGTAACTAAGGACTTCTTCCCAAGTACGGCTCCCGTTTAATGAGTTCTTCGTTCGAGAAGGACTTCTTAATGGCTTTCTCCCTAATCGATGGCACTAGGATGAGAGAGGTAGTTTCACATATTTTCTTAAGTTCGAAGTCACTTGTCTCGCATAAACTAACTCTAATGTATTTTTCTCATCGCAGCTGCTGTATACGATCGCTTGTCTGATCTCCAAAAAGGCAAATGGCGTCTAAAGTTATCGATGCTCTAGCTGCGGAGGCAAGGTACCGCACCTTAAAAGAGAAGAACAAAGACCGTGCTGTAAGTTACTTGTACTATTTCTTTGAGACTCAGGGGGGAGTTGTGAACGTACATCCTCCTCAGTGTCTCCACTGTTTTTTCTTCGCAATTCTTCCGTTGTATTTTCCTCTTATTTTTTCATCTGATAAGGGGAACTTGCGAACGGCACTTCAGTGCTTCCACTAGTTTTGCTTCGCAGCTTTCTCCTTCAAAAAATTTCTTTGAGGGGGGAGTTGCGAACGTGCACTCCAGTGTTTATGTCAAAATGTTCGCAAAGTTGTCCGATCAGCATCCTGGTGGGATCCGTAATATCCAGGGTTGTTACAAAGGTACACCATAATGTTTACCATGTGCTCGTTCGCACTTCCTTGTTATATTAAGCGAATCAAAAATGCAGTATACACTGAAGTGTACGTTTGCAACTCCCTCGTTGTTTTAGGGGAACTTTGCAAACGTGCACCTTATGCTGCTAGGATTTTACTTCGCAATTCCTGGCATGGACCTCCTTGCCGTTGGCGAAGGAAAATGTAGTGTACACTGAAGTGTACGTTCGTAACTTCCTCATTGCTATTTTAGGGGAACTTGCGACGTGCACATCAATGCTTGCTTGGGGTTTCTCTTCGCAAACTTCTTCATGAACTTCTTGGCTATTGTGGCAGGAAATGTGTACTGTTTACCAAAGTGTACCTTCGCAATTCCTTTGAACCATCTGGCGAAGGAGTAGTGTAACTTCCTTTTGTACTAGTCTAACTTGTAAATTTTTTTTCCTGTGTTTTAGTATCTTCCCAGCCTTCGAGCTGTAATTTGAATGATCAAGTTGAATGGGAACGGTCGAGGCAAAAAGAACCGCCAAATGAGGCTTGCTAGAGGTGTGAGGAATCGACTCTAAAACGACTGGAGAAGTGGAGAGGGCTTCGTCTACACATAGGTCTTGAAACCAGTGGATCGCATGCTGGTGCGAAGAGGAGGCATCTTCGCGATGATACCGGTATGGTCTCTCCTCCAACACAAGAAAACCGCTGTCCTGGTCTCCCCTTCGGGAGGTGCCTATTACTCGACAATGATCTGGTGACCATTTAAATTATCGCAACACCTATGAAAGAGGTCTAAGAGTTCATGATGACTCCCCTGTCGTCCAAAGATATCCTAATAACAATTTTTGGCGATGAACACCACAAAACTGTCGAGCAGAACCCTGACCTTCCGTCTAAATATGACTTATGCAGAGTCGTGAGACATTGAAGGTGATGACGACGAAGCTCGCAAGTCGTCAACACACAGAGTTCTGCACCTTCTTTCACAGCCAATGGACGTGATGTGGATATAATGAGAGATATAAATTGTCGAAAGTAAATATGACGAGAGAAACGTAGTTCCCTTGTCTCGTCCGCCATTTCCAAGGCGCTCCTCTGTGCTGTACATGCGAAGCCGAAAGGATATCCCCAAGGCTGAGGCACACTTCGCAAGAAGCATCCTTACTTGTAGCGTGAGACTTGGACAAGTGACCAAGCAATTGCGAATGAACTTGGATCAACGAGGAGGATAAACGATTCCCTCGGGCTTCGGCAAAACTTCCCAGCGTCCTGAAAAAAAAATGCTACAAGGAGAGGTGAAGTGTGTCCTCGGCAGTAAACTGTGACCATTGCAACGCTTTACAAGGTTCTAACTGGAGCATCGAGGGCTGCTTAGCTGAGGTAAAATACTTTCAACACTAGCCGAAACTTCATATTCCATTTTCCTTTTCTCTCTTATTTGACTTCTTCAAGTCTTACATTACTTCGCAGGCCATGGTGAGGGTGATAAGGATTTGCAAGGCAATCCGTCAACTTACCGAAGGAGGCAAATATACAAAGGAATTCTGTAAAAAGAGGCGAAGTGACTACATACCCAAACGAAACATACTGCCATGTCATTAAAACAACTCGAAGCGCAATTGAAGGTTGTTGAATAGCTGTTGCTGAAACTCAGCGAAGCTTTCTTAGAGCCATTCGAGTTTACAAGAAGGCGAGAGGATGAGCTCACTCCCTTAAAAAGGAGAAGGCTAAATCTGCTGCGGAGGAGAATGGCTCGATTTGGATGCAGGCAGGTCGATGCGAAGGTGAAGGCGCGAAGATTGGAGTCCCGCCAGGGATGAGCTAATAGGGTGGAGTTGAAAGCCAAAGGTGACAAAGGAAGAAGTCCTCGCAAGGGAAGGAGGCAGCTTCGTCTTCGGCCTACTGCCCTCTCCAACCTTCAAGATGGACACACACTTTAAAAGGAGTAGAGACGTAAGGTGACAGACTCAAAGGAGATGGGATCAAAGATATGAGGGTCTCATCGCAGATGCTTGGGAGCTCATTGCCTATCAAGGACGACAACCTTCAAAGTCATCAGAAGAATGGTCAACTATGTCGAAGAGTGTGCCTGGATAGATAAACTCTTCCCTCGTCCCGAGAACGCCTCAGCTGGATTGTGTTTTATGTTTTGAGGATGAAGACGAAAGAGTGCTTGTATTTTCACCTGCCTTCGCAGAAATTGTTATTTTTGCTTTCCTTGCTTCTGTCCAGGTCTTAGTTGTAAATTCATGCTATCTTCTTAGAATGTTTTAAGTGTAACTTAAACCTTAACAATTTTTTGAATGTACTTCCACGTCTAAAATTCATGTTTCGAAGCCAACTTGGCTAAATATATTTAAATACCAATTGGGGCGCTCGCCACTTTGCCATTAATGTCCGACCCCTTTGTATATTCTTGTCTTGAATTGTTTATGCTTTCACGTATTTAGCTTCACTTCGCCACTTCCTTGCCTCTTTGAATATCTTTGCACATTTTAATTGCTTGGGAAAGATCTAACATATCCACGTGATCTTCGCATTGCAAGTGTTTCGACTGGCGAAAGGGAAATAGACGAAATAACTGAGTATAGGTTTCGCCATATATATTAGGTTCTCATTTTCCATGTGCGAGGGAAAATAGATGGATAACTGAGATAACTTTTCGCACCTTCCACCTACTCTCACTCCTTTATCTGCGATAAGACATAGGAGGGACACACTGGGAGGTGTACGTTCGCACCTTCCACCTAGCACTAATTTTAAGTTTTCAACACGAATTTCTAAGTTTATAATTAAGATTCGATTGCCTTAAATGTGGAGATGATGTGATCATTCTTCTAAAAACAGCACACCCTTCGCATATTTATGTCACCTAGTACCCCTCGGCAGGTTTTTAGAGTCTGCCTTTTCGAGGTTATAGAGTCCCTCCTCTGTAGGTTATAAGATCCTGCCTGCGCAGGTAATAAAAGTTCCTATCCTTTATATGGTTTTAAGTCTTTCCCTCGCAGGGTTTCAAGGTTCTGCACTTGTCGCGGAACTGTGGGATCCTTATCCCAAATGGACATTCGTCCCTTCGCAGATTAAAGATGTTTATACCTTCGCGAGTTTTGGGGTCATTTGCCACTATGTGTGAATTGGAGAATCGCTTACCTCTTATATTAATGATGACCTTAATTCTTTGCGAACATAGGGTCCGTTTTGCCCTTCGCTAGATTTGAGTTATGTATGTTTTCTTATGTTTGGTCCTCATTAGGAAGACTTTGTTAGTTTTCAGTTAAACGTCCATTTCCTGTAAACCTTATCCTTACTAGGTGGATCAGTTTTAACTGATAGGAGTGATAGAATCATGCCGTCGTTTTGAAGGGTCTATATAAATTCTAAGGAGGGAATTTGTCCCTATTTAAACAATTCACACAACGTCTTGAAGTTTAAAGTATTGAAGGAATTTCATTCAATTTACTTCAAAAATTACAGGGCCGACTTAGGCCAATTTCTGCTAATGTGCTTAAATTTGCAGCCTACAGCAGAATACGTCTTCAAATATCCGTGTTCCACGGGTGAGACAAATCGTTGTCCATTTCCATCTCAACGCTTGTAGTCATCACAAAGAACCTCAACGATCTATTAACGGGCCTTCCTAGTTCGGGGTTAAGTTTGCCCTCCTCGCTGGCTCGACGTGGATTCCATTCCCAATACCAGATCAACCCACTGAATAGGTCGTGGGTTCACCCTTTTGTTGTAATCCCTAGAACATCCGTAGTTGTAGATTTGTTGACGTAGGAGGTGTTGCCGCCTGGACCTCTGGTATCAAATCAAGATTGTGCTCATTGCTTACCATTTCCTCTTCGGAATAATAGCATACAACGTAATGTTGGCCATACATTGTCATTTGGGGCACTGCATCCGACCATGACAAGGTGAAAAGGGTCTCCCAGTTGAAGTTTTGTTGGTTGGTTCTGATAGAGCACAATACGTTGTAAAGTTTCTTGAACCCATAACCTTGGAACTAATCCAACTTCTTTCTGATTCCATTGCAGATGATCTTGTTGAACGATTCTACCCGCCTTTTGGCTTGGGGATGTGCTCTGACTGCAAAGTGTGCACTTATGCCCTGATCTAATATAACCAAATTTGTGAGAACATTGGATCATAATTGCAGCCCGTTTATGCAACAACACCTATGGAATTGCGGCAATCTCAATCCTAGTGATATGATGTTTTTCCAAAGAAACCCTTCACATTGAAAGTTTTTTATATTCCTCTGGGTTTCGTCTACCATTTAGTGAAATAAATCCCACCGCTAAAAACAAAAATTTCTTTTTGCCCCGAAGCTTAGGGGAAGGGTCCATATGGTCTACGCCGCCACTTTTGCGAAAGGTATTGTGGTGAATAGACCAGAGATAGGAAGTTGCTGGTTTTTGATGAAGGTTCCCTGAATTCTGACACTCTGGGACTTCTTGAACAAGTTCCATGGCATCTCCTCTTAGTGACGGCCAGACAGAATACTAGTGCGGAGAAGCCTTTCTGCTAATGCTGTGCTCCATATGAGATCGCATGCCCTTGATGATGTGTCTAGGACGCTCTGGCCCTTTCTCAGGTGTGATGCCATTTGAGGAGGGATGGGAAGGACTCTTATAACAATTGACCATCGTCCAAATAGACAACCAAGAGTCCGGGCTTCACATACTTGGCCTGCTGCGGGTCAAGGGGAGTAACTCCGTAGCTATACTCATAATTTCATCCATCCAAAGTGCCCGTGGTCAGATGAAATGGATCTCTTCTAGTTCATCTATACTCTCCGATCCTTTACTTCCAAAAGACAGTCTCAGAGGAGTCCCTGCTTGCTGAACTAGCCAACTGGTTAGGGCACCGCTTGTGTTATTTTCAAATCTTGGTACTGTACCAGACGAGGGAAAAATTGGTCTAGACCCTCGTTTCTTCTTTTTACATTCCAAGTAGCGGAATCAGTTTCCATCTCTCGCCTCGTACTCTCATTTACCTGGCTGACACGCAATTGGAATCAGACAGGAGGCATCGATTTTTCTTGCCCAGCTGCTTTGCAATTCGAATCATCCGCCTACTAACGCTTCACATAACATGCGCCTCATTGTTTGATGTCTGGAATTTGAATCTCATGGCTACTCAAATATATCCCTTTGGGGGATTTGAATAAAAAATTGTCAGCCACGCAGCCATTTTGGGTGGAAGATCCATCCATAAAATAGTTATCAAACATCGCTGAGAGTTTCACCGCGGGGGTCTTGTCAACTTCTGCAATGAAATCCGCCAGAAGCTGGCCCTTAAGGCTTTCCTAGGTTCAACTTGAGATTGAAAACCAAATCAAAAGCAATACGCCCATTTAACTCCTTACCTGATTTTTCCAGCTTTGTCAATGTTGTTTGATAGGCTGGTTAGTGTAAGTCACAATCTTGTGGGCCTGCAAAGTTAAGGGAGGAAGTTTCTTATACTAGCCATCCATAAGAGCCAAAGCCAAACTTTTTCCGCAATGGATAGCGCATTTACACGCTTGTAAGACAATGGCTCGCGAAATAAACGACAATGGGTTGCCCTCATCGTTTCCGCCACTAGTAATCGTGTTGAAACCGCATGTTCTGACACCCGTGAAAGATACAATGTATCACGTCTCTCCCTCCTTGGGACTTACCAACACATAGGGAAGAGAGTGAAGATGTCCTTAAGTTTTAGGAAGGCCGCTTCGGCTTCCTTGCTCCCACTCAAACTTGACCTCTTCTTGATGGCATCGACAGAAGATTGCTAATACCTGATTTGGATAGAAATCTTCCTAACAGCTCACCTAGCACCTACCGTCAGCTCTGCACTTCTTTGAACGTTCCGTTGGGATTGCATTATCGAAGCACAACCTTTACCTTGTCAGAATTGCTTCGATGCCCTCGTTCATGCTACCAAAATCCCAAAATTTCCCAAGGCACCAAACACAAACTTCTTCTTTGGATTCAGCTTCATCCCAAAGGTCGATGTTGATAAAAGGTTTCCTTAGATCCCTGACATTGGTCTTCTTTCCTCTTACTCTGATGACTATGTCAATCAATAAGCTTTCTACATTCCTTCAAGCTGCTTAGCGAAGATGTGTTTACACATCTTTGGAAGGTTGCAGGGGCAATTCCTTAGGGCCAAACGACATTCACCTTGAAACAATACAAACCCCAGGTCAGTGATAAGGCTGTCTTATCCTGGTCTTTCTCCGTAAGAGGATTTGATGACATCCTGAGTAAGCATCAACAAGGCTCATAGCTCATGCCCGTTGTAGAGTCTACAAGCTTGCGATCCTTAGGGAGTGGGAAACTATCCTTAGGGTAAGTTTGTTAAGAGATCGGTGTAATATACACACTATCTGCCCACGTCCCATTAGGTTTGGAAATACCACGTTTGCAACCCATCGGGTATTGGCATGACAAATGAAACCGCGATCAAGAAGCTTCTTTACCCCTCATGCGCATCTTGTTTAGTCACCAGCTCCAAGTTCCGTCTTTTCTCTGCTTGACTAGCTTGTCATGTGGGGGTCAACATTTAGACTTGTTGGGTCGATTTTCGGATCCAACCCCCGGGCATTTCCTCTACGGAAAGGCAAAAACATCCTTATATTATCTTAGGCAATTTTTGAGTCCTTTTCCAACTTCATCGCCTCATAGCTCGCCACATTTCACTACCTTTCTGAAAGAGTAGGGTCAAGGCAAACCTTTCCTGTCGACCCCCAGGTTCAGTCGAGAGATGAGGGCGAACAACCATGAATTCGACCAGGCTTCTTGGTGTAGTCCATGCACCATTAAGCTTCAAACCTGCTTTCCCGTTTCTCTCTGAACTCTCTCCTTGACGGCATCTGACTAATTCCTTTTCTTTGCCCCGCTAGTAGTCTCGGACAAGTGGTCAAGGTAAACCTCTCTTGGCACTTGTTGATCACCATAAGTAGTCTTCTACCCGTTGCCAATCATCACACAAAAACTCCATCAACATGAAGATGTGTAACTACCACTGTTTTTTGAAGCATCCAAGTTGGTCGTGCCGAGAATCACAATTGGGTAAGTCGCATGTTCTGGACTCATCAAAAGCTTAACGCTTTATATTGGCATGTTGTCTTTCTTCCCATATCGGATGAGGTAAAGTCACGGTCCCTACTGGTTGGATTACACCCCCCAAAATCCAAGTTATTGGGTTATGACATGGGACTAGATCATACGTTGTACTTCAGCTTTTGTATGACACTCGAACTCATGATAATCCGACAACTCTGCTGTTCAAGTGAGGATTCGACGGCCCGGTTTTCCCAACCTCACTCTCACAACGAAGGATCCATCATGGGGGGTGCTTACCTGCCCCACGATCCTTCTTCGACCCAAATGAGAAAGTTCGGGAACTCTTCTTTAGGGTTTTCTCGCATCAACAGCCATCTACTTGGGGGCAGGCTTGCTTGCATTATTCTGTTTTTACCCTCAACCGTGTCCTCCAGCTGCAAACCCTCCAGAAATCATTATGAAATATATAACCAGGGAGTCGGAATGTCGCGTCTGCGGAACAGTCATCCTTGGAAGGAGGGTTTTTTAAGAACCGATTGATGAGATGCTTGCTACATCTTTCCCTGATGCGTTAAAGCGTCATAGTTTCTGCAGAGTGATAACAATCTCTCGTGACATGACCAACATTCTTTAAATGCAATCTGCAATGTTGTTTGACTTATCCGTGTGGTCCACTCGGTCTTGATCGACGGGGGATCTTCAATGCTGCACATATTGGCTAACGTCCTTGTACACATGGAAAAGAACCTTGTGGGCTTCCACTAATGGGGTGTAGTGAATTTCTTTCTTCTTTCTGGCTTCTCCTTTTTGGAGGTTCCTTCTTCTCTTGTTTCCAGGTGGCCACGAAAGCCCTCTTCTTGTATGTCCATACATGCGAAAGCACCTGTTGTGTTCTGAGGCTTGGAGGAGGGGAGGATTTACCTTCTCTTGCGCTTGTTTTGACAGGCAGCAGACCCTCAACATGGTATCCATGCTTCCGCATCCCTCATGCATTTCATTCAAATCTTGTACTCTTTTGCCTTACCACATTGGAATCTGAAGGGTTTCCTCATCCAACTCCCGATAGAAATTATCTAGGATCACTCGGTCTGGGCAAATCTGGGATGGGAAGAGTCCTCATTGTTGAAGCGCTTGATTGTAGCTTCTTAACTTTCAAATTGGTCTTGTTGAATCATTCACAAATGTAAGCGTGCTCTTTTGTTCTTGGCGATGCGCATGAAAGAAGAGTAAAAAGGACGGCCCAGTTGCATTGATGTTATGAACTGGAACGCTGTTGGGAGGCACTAAAAACAACCTTTGGGCCTAACCCTTTAGGGTAACCGGGAAATATGCACCCCTGTTGCATCGTCGGCTTGTTGGTTAGCATGAATGTTTATATCACGTCAAGTGATCCCGTGCATGGATCAGTGGCTCCATCATAACAGTCGATGGAAGGGAACTTAATTTTCTAAGACTAGGTGCCATAAAAAATAGGAAGCGAGAAAGGACTCTTATCGTGGAGAAAGTCCTGCAACCTCCCCTCCGTGCCTTTGGGATGGAAACCGAGTCCTGCGTTAGGTAGCACCGCTTCGATGAGAACCCCCACTTCGTGAATCAAACTCTGTTCTTCGTTTGTGATGGCCGTTCTGTATGAATATGCTGGTGGAGTGGTGCTGTAATGTCCATTGGCGTTCGGGGAACAATGTTAAAGGGATCAGTACACAAAGGGGTAGATCCCTCAAGGAGTGTTCATCATCATGAGTCGCTTGCTTAAGCTTCTCAGCGCTCCCTTCCTTTCAAGAATTCTCCTAACACTAGCTCGCACTTGTTCTTTTGTTCTCTGGAGTGAATAGCCTGACAATCCATCGAGAGAAAAGCTCATGCTCAGACTTTTTTCTTTCAAGAGCTCGAAGATCTTCAGACTTCACGGATCTTGTGGACATGCAATCATCATCGCCATCATTGGTTAAAGGAATAAGGAACCTGTCTCGTTGATTGACTTCCTGGGGCAATGAAAGAGGCTTCAGAGTATTGCGGTATCTCCTAACGTTAACTCTTCTGCCCTTTCAACAGGAACGATTTGGAGTTCAACATTTTTCCCTTGTCTTAGAGGGGTTCTTGATCTTTTTGGTCTTGAGTACTGGGGGACCACAGGGAGTGCTAATATTCTATGGCCTTGGTTTGTGCACGGTCTTCACTACCACTCGACCTGGGTCTATCCTTCACGCATGGCTTGTCAAAGCGTGCATCTCTTCTTGAGGGCTAAGTTGTCCTTCATGTCTTGTGTTTCTAGCAAACGATCCATTATCTCAGACACTCGTTCCGTGCCTATGTTCTTCCTTTAGCATCTCACGAATGTAACATAGGCTTTCCACCAGAGGTCTTGGAGGGCGAGAGCTTCGGTTCCCAGTAAGTACCCCATCTTCCACATGCTTGGAAGACGAGTGGATCATGGGATGCTGTTCTCTCCATTAGGTTGCTTTCTGTTCTCAAAGGATTGATTGGACTTGTTCCTTGCCTATTTAGTTTGATCTGGCCTGAAGCCATTTCTGATCGCCTCCCCACAGTCGGAGACGCCAAATGTGTAGCAAGTAAATGATGCTTGGCAAGCCTCCGTAGATTTGGCTCCTGCTGCTGGGGGATGAGAAGAAGGGTGGAGGCTTGCCCGTCAATGGCACTTCAAGAGACCTGACCCTTGGGCTTCGAATACGGATGTTGGCTTGGCACTTTATCCTCGTGGCTCCTTAGCACTGCAGGAGAAGGAGAATAATCCTTTCGGATTATCTCCCCTCCGATGCCTAAGTAAGTAAAGAAAGGAGGAAAGTAAAAATGCAATTTAATTGTATAGGAGTAAGTTAGAGAGAGAAATGTCCTATACATTGCTAAGTATGAGTTAATGTTCTCAAGTGTGATGGAAAAAGATTGTGTGAAAATATGAGGCCCTCTCAAAGGGGTATTTATAGGCTTTCGTTGAACGCTTGAGGCTTGGATGTGTGACTTGCCACCATCCTAAAGCGTAGATTCATCATTTGCTTGCATAAGCGGTTTGATTTACGACCATCGTGCCGTTCCGACTGAATGCATACAGATCGGGAAGCGTACTTGATCTTGACACGTGGCAATGATCCTCGAGCCATGTTAGATTCTTAACCACCAAAGTTGTACACGGTGGCTTTACGTGCCACATCAATTACTTATTTATTATGATATTAATTATTATTGTTATATATTAAGATTAATGGAGTAATTGTATTTTTATTTGTTATTATTACAAAAGTACAAAACAATCTATTGCAACGGTTCTCAATAACCGTGCAAAATAGGGTCTTTACATCATGTAATTAATTACTTTAGACCAAAGGCAGGTGCAATAGAGAGTCATGACCCGTCGCAATAGACATATTGCAAACAGTTAAAACATGGGGTTGCAATAGTTGCAATGGCCGTCGCAATAGACAGTATAGCACGGTTCAAAGTAACCGTCGCAATAGTCTAATCGCGATGGTGATAAGAACCCTAATTGCTACGGTTTATGTGGAGCCGTTGCAAATAGATATTAACCGTCGCAGTAGACCTTTAACTACGGCCACAAATGCGACGGGTATGGAACCGTCGCTATAGACCTATTGGAATGGTTTTTGAGCCTATTGCTACGGKTATTTGGGGTAGCAATAGTTCATTAATGTAGTAGTGTACTAATCGAAAATATTTTGTTGAATTTGTTGACCAATGTTGACTATTATTGACCATAATTGACTAAAAGTTTGACCAACGACGATTAAGATGAATGTTAACTAGAGACATGTGATACTCGACACTTATTGAGTACTCCAGTTTAGCGATAGAACATAAGCGCGAGAAGGGAGTACTTGAGAGGTGGCCCATTTTAGAAACTACTATACCCAATCCAGGAAGGCCCGTGGAGCATCAAGCGATAAAGGAGATATGGAGGGAAAGCACGAGAGACATGAAATATTGAAAAGGTGCGCCAAGTCAAATAACTGCTAGAAGGAGCAGCCGTTGCAAATTGCCCACGATCTCAACCATTGAAGGCCTATAAATAGGAAAGGACGGATCATCGAAAAAACAATCAAACACACATCAAGCAAACACTTATCTTTCGCATTTCATAGCTTTTCTTAGCCGCATTTGGCTTAGAAGCCAAGTATAGTGTAGCTTAGTTTAGATTAATTTATCGTAGCATAGTTCATCCTTATGGATCAATAGAATGTTTTTCTCATTCCCAATTGTGTAAACATGGAACTAATCATCCTTTTAATAGTTGTAGTCTGATTCTATCGTTACTATCTAATGGATGGCTTTCGTTTATCTTTATTTCTGTTTGTCCTAAGTTTCAGTTTTATTGACAACAAGAAAAATAAGCTATTACCGACCGTCCAAAACAAATCAAAAACGATTGGTAAAAACGAGGTTTACTAACCGTCAATGGTCGGTATAGTTTCGGATAAATAAGACTTTACCGACCGTTATTATCGACCGTCACAAAGAACAGACTGTAATCTACGACGGTTTACAATGGGCACAAATTACCGACCGTTTGACGACGGTCGATAATTACTGACCGCCAAACGGTCGGTAATATATCAGATTTGCGACCGTTGGCGGTCGGAAACTAGCATTGAAGTCACAATTATATCCCAAAAAATTGGCAATTAACCATTACCGACTGCCAAACGGTCGGTAATAGTTAATTTTCCAAAATTGTTTGACTTTTACCGACCGCCAAATGGTCGGTAAAGTCAACTTTCCAAAGTTGTTTGACTTTTACCGAACGGTGAGCGGTTGGTAATTTGGATAAACAATAAATTTTTTTCTTTGGTAATAGTATTATGGATAATAAAAAAATTTGGATTTATTTTGCTAAAATTTAATAATAAAACAATAGAATGCAAGATGAAATGAGAAACTTGTTGAGAATTTAAATCATAACATAAAACTCTTTCTTTATAATGAATTTATATACATATACATTACAAGATAATACATCGTAGTATAAATGTATAATATATTACAATACATGAAATAACAAGTTACTCAATATCTCATAACATCTAAAACTTCATTGCAACTTAAACATCATAGATCTTCAATTCTTCTTTTGCTTGGGCTGTAACAAACAAATAAAAAAAAACCAAAGATCTTTGAAATAGAAAATTACAAACAAAAAAAATAAAAAACAGAAATTAAAAATATCAAAATGCAACTTTAAAAAAATTTATAATCAAAATCAGAAACATATCCAAATAAAATAAATAAAATAAAAATAAAAAACAAATCAAAAAATAAAAAACAAAGAGGAAAAAATCGTAAAACGGGAAAAAAATCGACTCAAAAATCGAAAAACAAGAAGAAAAAATATAATCAAAACAAGATGTAATAAAATCGAAAAAAATTCAAAAAATAAGAAAACAACCTAAATCTAAACGAATATCAAAGAAAAAAATCAAAAGTAAAATGGAAACAAATAAAAGAAGAAAATGAAGATCAGCAAGGAAAAAAACGAGAAAAAAGGCAAGAATTGGAAAAATTGTAGAGAAATAAAAATAAAAAATCAAAAGAAAAAACAGCAAGAAAATGAAAATAAAGTCAAACGAGGTCTGGGGTTTCTGAATAAACAAAAAATTGAAAAAAACTCAAAAGAAAATGAGGAARTGAAATTATTATGATGAAAACAGAAAAACGAATTGTGGAAAAAATTTAAAAAACCGARGAAAAAAACAAGGCAGAAAAACATAGATCTAAATGAAATAAAAAAGAAAAACTAAAATTAAATAAAATTTTAAGATCTAAATTAGTTAAAAAAGGCAGAAAAATAAAACAAAACAAAACCTAGATCTAAAACGAACAAAAAACCAAAAAAACGAAGATAAAAAAGAAGAAAAAATTGATCTGAGACTTGAATTGAGCGAAGAGAAGGGCGGCGTTGCGCGACGAAGGTGGCGCGTGAGATGGGATAAGAGAGGAGTGCAGCATTGAGCGACGTTCAGCGGCAGCGTGAGATGGGAGAAGAGAGGAGAGCGGCGGCGTGAGAAAGAGTAGATGGAGTTGGATGCGTGAGAATGAGTAGCGGGAGTTGGGTGAGGAATGAGGAGGGTAGAGCCATAGAGGGAGACTGAGTAGAGAGAGAGAGAGAGAGAGAGAGAGAGAGAGAGAGAGAGAGAGAGGAAATAAGAAAGAATGAGGAGATAGGGTAAGGAGAGAGTAAATATAGAATAGAAATAAGAAACCGACCTTGTGGTCGACTTTGTGAGATTTTCATAAAATACAGTTACCGACCGTCTACGGTCGGTATTTTCACGTAGGCGGTCGGTAATATTGTTCCTAAGTAAAAAAAAATACATTTGACCATATTACTGATTGTCTAGCGGTCAAGAAAGAAGGAAAACGGACAGTAATTTTTGTCCATTATAATAAATGGTTGGTAAATCTATAAAAGCGGTCAGTAAATTGCGTCCTATAAACAACGGTCGGTAATATGACATTTACTGACCGTTTTCGTGACGGTCGGTAAAATCCGTCGTTAATAACGCGAATTTTTGTTGTGATTTCACAACAAGTCTAATTCCTTACTTATATACATTCTTAACTTCTTCTACGATCTTAGGAGCCATTTTTACGTTAGCGAGGTTATCTTTATAATCAGTAACCAGAGGGGCAACCCCCTACCAAACCAAAAACAACATTGGGCGGTTGATTTGTTGGTGAAGTGTAAAATCACCTCAACAAATCTGAATTTCTTTTATTCTGATTTGATCTAAAACTTTTGTACTCCCTCTATTCCACTAAATTCATGTCACTTCTACTTTACACGTTTGTGAATGCGCAACTTGTATGTCAAATATCTTTAAATATACATTAGTAAAAATTATAATWATTGGATTTTAATAAACTAKTCATCAAGAGAATTCTAGCAAGACCTCACTTGACTATATTCCCTCTTATATATCGATGGGAAATTAGAAGATTCTCTCTACTAATAAATAGTGCCGATTTTGGTTGTGGCACGAATTTAGTGGAACGGAGGGAGTAGTTAGTTGTTTTTTATTCTTAGTATAAACTGAACTAATTTGATTTTTTTTTATCTGATCTAAATTTTTCTAATTAGAACTGATCTGATTTGAACATTTTTTTAAAAAAAGGCATGCAAGTGCCTAAAGAAGTTGAATTAAGCATAGCCTCAATTGAGCATAACCTTATATGCTCTATGACAATACATTAGTACATTTTTGGTATAAATAATCTACTAAAATGTAAAATGGTCGGCTTAGGCTCTTAGTTGAATTTTTTTTACTTTACATATCTTATTTATATAATTTAATTATTTTTATCGAGCTTAACTTATTCAACTAAATTTTAATTTACTAAAATCCGTAAAATTTTCTGTAAAATAAACTAAAATCAAAATCCATAACATCTATTAAGGTTCTCATTTAGAGGTTGTGAAATGAAATTAATTATTTATATCTCACTAGATATTTTTTATATTTCGTACTCCTTTTATGTTTTGATAGATGTTCCATTTTTATTTTCGGATGTTTTAAAATTGATGCTTTATTKGTTTTTATTCAGCATGATTTGTGTATAAAATTTACTAAGTTAAGCTTGCTTTTGAATATTGTTAAATCATGACTCACTAATCACTTCAATTCAACTAAAGCTGATATAATAATTTTTGACATATACAAAAGATATTCATGGATGCTCCACTACTAGAAAACCCCAAATGTGGTTGAATCCCTATCGGATGTTACGATTTTCAACCGCAACATTTGAGGTAAATGATATRATAACCTGCAACATATTATGCTAAATGTTGCGGTTTTCCTAAATCCTAATAACTACAACATAAAATAAGGTRATTGTGGGCTAGGAAAGAGCGCTCGCCACTCTTTACCTTTTCTCTTTATGTAATATTGTGAGGTTGTGAGTGTATGTGAGTATGTGTGATTTTCTTTTAGAAGTCATCACCCTTTTGGAAAATTGTTAACATGATCTAGAATTTCACTTATGTTTTTTTAAGGACAAAATTCGTTTATCATGTTTCATTCATTGTATGACTCCATGTTTTAGGTTTGCGGATCTTCGGGTCCATAATAAATCACTTACTTAGGGTTTTTGGCTTTTCATTCAATATTCTACTCATGCCGACACATATTGTCTTATTAGAAGTCCAACTTAATGTAAGATGCATGCAATTAGGGTTGATAACTTTATTATTTCCATTATTTTGATTATTAAAAGAAACTAACACTTAAGCATGCAATTAAGTGTAAATACTCAAGAATTGAATAATGAACGCTTTAAAAAAATTTGGGTTTCTTTAAAATTTTAAATGCCTTAAATAATAGGGAAAACTATGGAAAGAAAGAGCTTTTCCGCATTCACTATGTTTGTATTCCTATCTATGAAATACAGTTATTTACTTCACGGAATAATTGGAATAAAGAGGAAATTCATTTGAAAGCTGTGAATGATCTCCACCCCCTCCCCCTAGCAAGGTGGTAGATTTGAGTTCCAGACCCTCGGTTTACCATGACCGTGCGGTACGAGGTGAGTCGGGTGCTTTCGGGTTTTTGCTTTTCTAATTAGCTTGGAAACTCATCTATGGAAGTTTTCAAAGTCTTAAATGGAATGAAAAGGTGCTTTTGATTTGTTTTGTACTAAAAAAATCATAAGGTTTTGGAAACCTTACTCGAGTCGAATAAAAAAGATGCCTTGATGAAGAAACTCAAGAACTTCGATGATGTTTGAAGTGTTATTTATGAGTGCTCATCGAGTGGTTTTGAGGATCGTTGAGTGTTTTGATCCTAATGATCTATAAAAAACGTGTTTTTGATTGTTGTTGGAATTGTGTTTGGATCGATAGGAGGTTTTGATTGAAGGAATTCAAGAATTTTGTAGATATTCAAAGTGTTCTTGAATGATTTTCATGCTGTTCTTGAAGATTATATTTGATTGTTTTGATTCGAAAAGAGTTTTGAAAAGTTTTTTGCAGTATGAAATTGGATCGAAAGGTATTTTTGGATAAYGATCATCAACAACTTCGATGACATTCGAAATGCTCTTGATGAATCTTCGAATTATTCTTGAGAAAAAGATGGTTTTGCTCTTAAATAAACAGCTAGCGAAAACCCTTTTTTATATTAGTGAGTTGCTTTTTGGATKGATATCAAGAGATCAGAATGAYTTGAACAAGGTTGGAGGAGGGATTAATTTCACTCAATAGTGCCGAGAAAGATCGTGAATCGTTCTTAAGACACCTTTTCTCTCTAATTTCTTTACTTCTCTCGCTAAATTGCTATCCTCGAATTGTTGCAWCTATTACAAAATGAKGGAAATAAAAGGGTATTTATAGGCATCAAAATARGAAAAATGGCGAAGGATGATGTTAGTCTGCATGCCACGCAGACTACCACGTGTCAYCTCCCCCCGATTTGCTAGTCGCCTTTCTTAGCCGACTTTGCAGTTTGCCYACCCCACACACATTTTACGACGTCATCAAGCTTATGTAAGCGTGATGTAAGGCCACCTTAGGCCCCAAGTAAGGTCCTTACGACTCAAGTAATCCCGTTTTCAACTTTTTTGAGGTTTRTTGTTGTAGCGTGCTATTGTTCAGTTMTCTTCATGTGGTCATAACTTTTTGTACACAGCTTCGATTGATGCAAGGTCAATATCAAGTSTCAAGGGTTGACTTTAAGATGAAATAAATCAAATAATTTTCCAACGGTTTTTTTTGTGAATTTTTCGAGTTTCTTCTCTATTTTCATTTTATTTTTAAACTTCTAATTTAATCGATTTATTTAAGTTTAGTTTCATTTTTAAAAAGCCAAAACATTTTTTAAAACTTTAATTGTGAAAATTACCCAAATCGTATAAATTCGTGGTCAAACACAAAATATCAATTCACCTTACCCTTGGGCCTTATTTGAGCTTGATAACCATTTTCACAAAAGCTAGAAGCTCAAGAGTAGTGGTCAATAACCCCATCTTTTACCCTCTTAATGACCTTAGCTTTTGGACTTTATTTTTTGTACTAGTGCATAGTGGTTTGAACACATGATCGTATTAATGAATTAAATGCGAAAGGTTGTATACATAACAATTAGATATCTAACTCTCTAATAGACAAAGTGTGGAAAGAGATCGCACCTTCTAGGAAGGAGAGCAAATAAATTTTAGGAAAATTTGTCATCAACTACCCACTTTTTGTCAAACTTTGAAAACAACTATTCATTTTTTTTAAACAACTACCCACATTTTATCAAATGTTTCTATACCACGACATCTAGCTGTTTTTTGAGCAACAAAACCACCAAAACTCCTCTGGGCCCCACATCTTAGTTGTTTTCTAGCAAAATTCTCACCTGAAAATTGGAAATTACCTAAATGCCCTCTTTTTTTATTTCTTTTTTCTTTCTTTCTTTTTTCTTCCTTCTTCCTTCTTTCTTCTTTCTTCTGACTTCATTCACTCTCTCTCCTCTTGAAACTAAACAAGACCATTGAAAAAGCTCCTAAATATTGTTGGTGGTAAACTTCTGCAACAAGCTCCTAAATATTTTTCAGTAGTTGTCAATTGAGATTCAATCACCTCTCTCTCCTCTCATATTTCATCTCAACACCTATCCTCACACATTCAAGCTCAAATTTCACACTCAAATCTCACAATCACTCACGAAATTCACTCTCAAACTCACTAATCACTCAAATATCTTCATCTTTTTGTCACAAAAATCAGATTTTTCGAATTTAAACCCACTTTTCTGGGTTTAMTTTTCGAATTTTTGGGGTTTTAGGGCTCACGAAWAACACATATTTTTGGGGTTTTAGGGTTTGATTTGAGTTCGATTTTTGGGATTTTGTAACTATAAATTGCATCTTGTAGTRACCAACTATATTTTGGCGTGCTCCACCGTGATTTGAAGCCTAACAATCTGTTTTTGAATGCAAATTGTGACCTTAAAATTGGAGACTTTGGACTTGCCAYAACAACTTCGGAAACCGATCCGATTTCATGACTGAGTATGTTGTCACTCGGTGGTATTGTGCACCAYAATTGCTTTCAAACTGTTCAGAGTACACTGCTGCGATTTTTTGGGTGTTTTGCTCGAAAATTGCTGGTGGTGCTGCTGTTTGGGTCGAATTCGTGTGAGTTTGTGTTCTTAATTAATTGCAGAAAMATTGGATTTTTTCTGGTTTAGGAGTTGATTTTCTTGATTTTGTTTTGGGGTTTTGTGTTTTGATCTTGTTAGCTTGTTGCTAATAGAGGAGAAAGAAGGATGGATAAAGGCCAAAATATCCAAAAAAAACAGAGGAGAGAGATTGAGAGAAGGCAAGAAAGAACAGAGGAGAGATTGATAATGGTGAGAGGATAACAAATGGAGCAAGGAACATAAATTCTGCTTAGACAAGATTGGATTTAATGTTTGTTGCTTGACATTTTGATGTTGCAAATGCCAGTGAAAGGATTACTCAGAAGTGAGAGAAGAAGAAAGAAGAAGAAAATCTCCTCCCACTCCCTCCTCCTCCCTCCCCCCTTCCCTCCCCTCCCCCTACCCACCCCTCTCACCGCCTCCCCCTTCCCCCCTCCTCCCCCTTCCACTTCTCCCCCTCTTCTTCTCCCACACCCCCACCTCCCTCTCCCTTCCCATTTTTCCCCCCCTCCCCTCTCCCCCCCTCCTCCCCCTTTCCCCCCCCTTTTTCCTTTTCCCTGCCCGCTCCCCCCCTCCCTTTCCTCTTCCCCCCCCTCCCTCCCTTTCTCCCCTCCCCTCCTACCTCTCTCCCTCTTCTTTCCCCTCTCCCTCCCCTCCCCCCTCTCCTCCCCTTTCCCCTCCCCCCTCATTTCCCCCCCACCCCCTCCCTCCCCTCCCCCTCTCCCTCCCCCGGCACTTCCCCCCCTCTTTTTACTCCCACCCTCCTTTCGCCTCTCTCCCACCCCCCTCCTCCTCCCCCCCTCCCTCCTTCCCCCTTTCCTCCTTTCCTTCCCTTTTCCCCCTTCTCCCCCTCTTCCCTTTTCCCCTTTCTTGCCTTCTCCTCTCCCGCCACCTCCTTTTCGCCTCTCCCCCCTCCCTCTCCATTCTCCTTCCCCCTTTCCCCCTCACCCCTCCCCTCCCCTCCTCCCTACCCTTCTCCCCTCCCCTCCCTCTCTCCCTCTCCCCCACCCCCTTACCTTCCTTCCCCCACCCTTCCCCTCCCCTCCTTCCCTTCCTCCTCTTTCCCCGTCCTACTTCTCACCCACTTCCTCCCCTCCTCCTTCTCCCCCCTCACCTCCTCCCCTCCCTCCCCCCCGCCCTCTCTCCCTTCCCTCCTCTCCCCCCCTCTCCCTTCCCTTCCTCTTCCCTCCCCCTCCCTCCCCCCCTTCCTTTTTCTACCCTTACCCCCCCTCCTCTCCTCCCCCTCCCTCCTTCCCTCCTCCTCCTTCCCCTCCTCTTCCTCCTAGCCTCTCCCCTCCCCTCCCCACCCTCTTTCCCTTTCCTTCCCCACTTCCTTCCCCCTCTCCTCCTCCCTCCCTCCCTCCCTTCCCCCCACTCTCCCCTACCTACCCTCCTCCTCCCTCCTCCCCCCTCCCTCCCCCCTCCAACCCCCCCCCTCCACCCCCCCCCTTCCCCTCCCCTCCACTCCCTCCTCTACCCTCTCCCCTACCCCTCCCCCCAACCCCCCCCCTCTCCCTCCCCTCCCTCCCTCCCTTGTATCCACCCGCTTTCCCCCCCTTTCCCTTCTCCCCTTCCCCTCCCCCCCCTCCCCTTTCCCCCTTCCCCTTCTCTTCCCCTTCCCCCCACCCCCTCCCCTTCCCTCTCTCCCCCCTCCCTCCCCCCCCCTTCCTTCTCCCCCTCCCCCCCTACCCCTCCCTCCTATCACCCCTCCCTCTTACCTCCCCCCCCCCACCCCTACCTCCCCCCCTTCCTCCCTCCCCTTCCCCCCTCTCCCCCTCTTCTCCCCCCTCCCCTCCCCCCTCCCCTCTCTCCTTTCCCTGCCCCCCTTCCCCCCCACCCCACTTCCCCCCTACTCCTCCCCTCCTCCTTCTCTCTCTCTCCCTTCCCCTCCTCTCCCCTCCTTCCTCCCCCCCTTTCTCCCCCTCTTCCCTCCTCTCTCCTCCAAACTCATGTTACTTGCGACACCCTGACACTGGTTCAAAAATCACTTGGATACTTCTTTTTTTAATGAAAGACTTGACTTCTTTATGAAATGCCAAGTCGGATAGTTGGATCACTTGTCCCGATGTAAACACCTTACCTGTGTCTGAGTATTTGAGTAGTAGCTCCAAAGACTGAGGATTAGTCGATTTCAAGTAAATGAGTTTGACTGAATGATGTTAGGGCTTTTAAGCCATTGATCATCCAATGAGTACACCTGGTATGTTGGACGTGAAAAGAAATGTACAATTAGCGTACGGCAGACTGACTTTGTACCAGTCCGTTTATTCTTTGGAGAATTCATACTAAACATGAAGTAAGAAGTATCTTACTGTTATTCTATATGGAGTATTACGAATGTTGTTCTAGTTCTAATTAGTAACTTGGATGCTATACATGTTAAGAAGATACCATATGAGTGATGATGATGAGAGTGAGGCTGGTGATGAGTGATGATGATGAGGATGATGAAGAGTGATGAGGTATGTGGATGAGTGATGAGTGATGAGTGGATGAGGTGATGATGGGAGTGGTGAGTGTGAGTGTGAGTGGTGATGGTGAGTGTGAGTGGTGATGTGAGTGTAGATCGCAGTTGTCTGTGTGTAAAATGAAACGCAATGACATGGGGAATGATTGGCCACTCTCCACTCTTATCATTAAGCACGCATTTGCATAACAGCTGATCTCAATTCACTGCATCTTCTGCATTGGCGCACAGTACTAGATATCAAGAATACGAGAGAGAAAATTTGGGAAAATGTGCAGACACACTACCACACTTTTTTTGTCAAACTTTGAAAACAATTCACCCACTTTTTTTTAAAAAAAAATAACTACCCACTTTTTATCAAATGTTGTGATATACCACATCCATGGCAAATTCAGTAAAGAAAACCACTTAACTCATTTGTGCGCCCCACCTACTCTGTTTTCAGATTACCCCTCACCGGAAATGCCGAAATGATCCAAACACCCTTCATTTTTTCCCCCTACCTCCCAACTCACCCGTCATTTCAATTCCCCCAACCTTTTCCCCTATTTTTTTA
>SNQN01002976.1:47316-65708 GCA_008642245.1 Bassia scoparia
CAGCCTACCACCGATTCCATTATTAGCCAAAATTAAACTAAAACTATAATTATTTTCCTACTAATAAGTGTCTTGCCATCAAAAAGGTTCTTATCAAAGTTGTAAAATTACAATTTAAAAGACTTTGATCTAGAAGCATACGGTTTCAAATACAAAAGCCTAAACTTACATAATATCATGACATATTTTCACACAATCAGTTCGTGGAAAAAATTATTGTGTGACAATGGTATAAGCATTGACATGGTATATATTAGCATAAGTATTATGTGTTTTCGCCAACAAAATCATTGAATAACCAAGAGAATTCATAGTAGTAAGGAACAACCYAGAATATTCTGATTAGTTTAAATTACTAAGCGGTTCCTTGGTTTACCCATGAATTTAAAAGGTGAATCCAAAGAATTCATGAATATGAAAGGTAATTTATACATTTATAAGAAAACAATGCAATAACAGTAAAAACATACCTTATGGTAGAAAGCCCTACTAAAATCCACTACGCTTGAACACTTGGGTATAACTTCACCAACAACCTCGCATGATGTGAAATCAACCAATTAGTAACATATTAAAGACCAATTGAATAATTTACAACTATCAAACAATATGAGAATACTACATAATTGAACGAAGACCAACGAACTGATCAAGTTGATGAAATTGTTGTAAGGATGAAAATGGAGGATTCTTTTAAAGGAAGGAAGGAAGGAAGGAAGGGTGTTTGCATGAAGCTGCTAAATGACGGATTATTGCAGTGAATTTATAGAGAGAGAAAAGAAGCAGATGAGTTAACTAATTTAGGATGACATATAATCTTATTTACACAGATTTATTCAGCTAATTAACAAACTCAAATCAATCCACTTCAGCTTGATGACAATTACACAGATGGGATTGCTTGTGGCTGTAATAATTCATTTTAGTTGAACTTGATATATTAGCACAAAAATTCATACCAAAAACAATAAATCGAGCTCTAAGATGGGATATAAATCATCTAAATTATAAAAAATATACCCAGTTTCAACCACTTCATTATTAGCCTCAATGTTGAAATTCCATCTTTCAAGAACTTCACTGTTAAATTATTTCCACAATAATTCATCAAAAATTCAAATCACAGTCAAATTCCAAAATTCAACAGATAAATTCAACTGGGTTAGCTAATTTAAGAGGACAACTGATTTTATTTCCACAAAAATAAATTAGTCTTTTTAAATAGTGCAACAGTTATGAATATGAGGAAATTCAACAAAAAATTCAAATCACAGTAAAATTCAAGGATTCAACAACTAAAACGAACCAACAAAAACCACATCACAACAAAGCTCAATGCAAAATTCACACAATCAAGTGGGCTATGGCAGTGGGAAACCCAAATTTTTTTTAAAAAAGTGAAAGAAAAAATCGAAAAAAGTAAAAACGAAGGAGAAGACGAACCTGGCATGGCGGCGACGAGCAGCTTCGAGAGAGGGTGACGACCAGCTTCGAGAGAGGGTGACGAGCAACTTCGAGTAGCGACGAGCAGGTTTAGGGTGAACGAAAATCAGAGGTTTGAGAGTGAATGAAAAACCTAGATCTAATTTAAAAAAAGAGAAAACAACTAACCTTAGAATAGAAAGAGGGCGACGATGGTCAGATCTATACCACCGGGCTCCCACGCGTGCACCACAAGCTCCACTGTCCACCGCCACTCCTCGCTCCTCTGTGCTGTTGCCCTATTTTCAAGGAAACAAAAAAGGGAATTTTGATTTTCACTTATTCATTAGCAATTTGGAGTTTTCAGGATGAGTGAGAAAGGATGAGAGGGAAGAGAGAGAAAAGAGAGTGAGGATGTGTGAGAGGATGAGGGGAAGAGAGAGAGAGAGTGTGGAATGAAAGGGGTAGGTTGAATGAGTCAAAAAAATAAATTAAAAAGGGGTAGGTGAGGGCCGGTTAAAAGGAAAACGAAATCAACTTTCAAGAAGCTTCACTCCTTTTGGAATTAAAAAAACCCCAAAATTTGAAAAAATAAATGTATTCACCGACCAATTAATCGGTCGGTATTACCGATCGAATATGATTTCAGTCAGTATTACCGACCGATTAATTGGTCGGTGAATCTATTTTTAGCGGGAGACTGATTTCACAAAGGAAAATGGGATCACCGACTGTTTCAACGGTCGGTAATACTGAACGATTTGATTTCGGTCGGTAAATCATTTCTTGTCCGTAACGCTAATATTCGGTCGGTGTCGATCGGTAGCACCGACTAAAAAATTTTCGGTCGGTAACTTCGGTCGACCGAAAATGATTTTCTTATTATGCATGGTACTAGGTGCTTTTGTTAGGCGTCCAAACTTAATCAAAGTCCAATTTATTTGAAATTCAAATTTTTGGCGGTTTTTCTATATTTTTAAATTTAGTAATTAAACTTCTAATTAATCAATAAGTTTTTGCGTTTTTCTATAATTTTGAATTTCGTAATTAAACTTCTAATTAATATATTGAATTGAATTATTTAGAATTTAATTAATTTAACAATTGTTTTTGTAATTTTAGAATTCATAATTAATCTGTTGGTATATGCGTAATGTGTTTTTGTTTGTAATTGTATGTAGTCGTCTACACGCGATGTTGGAGGCACGGATTACAACCCGAATTTCACTCGACCGGATGAATTTAGTTCCCGTGATGAAGCCATTAATTGGGTTAAAAACATGGATATATCGTTAGGCTTCTTCTTGGTGATTGACACTGTCAAAGCTCGTAATGGGAGGGTTGACATGTACCTTCGTTGTGACCATTGGTAGCCGAAGGAGCCCCGAGATATGGAGATAGCTCAGCGTACAAATACAAAAAGAAAGGGTGTTGGATGTACTTTTAAACTGAAAGTCACATCGAGGGGTGAGGTGTGGTCGGTGAAGACAATGACTGTAGACACCTAAAAATGTCTCCCCAAATGAGTAATCAATGATGAAGTATACCACATGTCGCAATTAATTCGAACTCGAAAAAAACGCAATTGAACTCGTAATGAAGCTCGAAATATGTGAAGTCAGGTCACACTCGAAATTATGAGTCAAAGGTCAACCTAACTTCCCGTTTCAACAAGCTATGTTTCATGCTGTCACAAACCATATCTGTATTTACCCCGAGTTAGCTTTACCACAAACTACTTCAGTTCAGTGCTTACCCACCGACAAAGGTGATACTCGTGTATAATCATATGGCATGTGGCATCATTTTGTTGAATTCCCAAAGAATAGGTTTATTTCTTGGTTGGTTCTGTTGAAAGCTCAAGACTCAAAAATAGGCTACTTATATGAGCATGTGTTTGTTCTCTTTTCTGTTATAATGTTAAACAGGGTGACCGAATCTCATAGCCATTCTTCTGTTGTGTCTAGTGTCTCAAATGGGTGGTTCAATCCAGCCTGAATTAATTCAGCGGGAGCAGGATAGTTACCTTCACCAAAAGGTGTGAGACAAAGTGACAATGACATTTTTAGCGGTGTACAACAATAGGGTAGAGCGTATGAGCTTTGTATTGTCTCGAAAGAACCACTGAAGAACCATGGTGTCCATCGTGAAATCTTGGGGATTCTAATTGGTTATGTTGTCCCAAAACAGTGGGAATATAGAGGAATGACTTCTCTTATGGCTTACACTTCATAATGAACTTTTGAGGACTTAATTTCCTAATTTTCATCGTGTGACATTTTCCTTTGTTCCAAGGAAGAGATCAACATGCTTAACTAGCTAGCACAACCTTATCGAAACGGAGGGAAAGTACAAAATTTAAAGTGTTCATTATTATGTATATTGTGGCTTGCAAACTCAATCTTACTAATCTCTCATAATAACAATATTTAAAAAAATCTTTACTTATTGGATTTCTGTTGTCTTCAATCTATAATTAATTATACAGTTTATTTAAGTTTCAATTATTTCAGTTATTATCAGTTTCAGTTGATTTCAGTTTTCAATTGATTACATTCAAATCAGTGTTCGGTGCAGTTATTACAATTTAGGTTATTTCACTTTCAATTTATTGCAGTTCAATTAGGTTCGCTTTTAGTAATTTCAGATTCAATTTATAGTTAACAGTTTAATTTCAGTTTTAACGGTTAATTTTTAGTTTCAATTGTTAGTTCAGTTACAGTTTTATATTATTAGTTTAAATTCATTTTCAATTAGGTTCAGTTAAAAGTTCATTTTGTACCGTTTAATCAATACCTTATGCATTATTTCAATTCAATAAATATGGGATACCTTATTTAAAGTCCACTTTTACTTGGATAATCCATTATTTCAATCCATTTCTCTTTTATACCTCTCTCTTCTTCCTAACCCTAATTCATTTTTCTCTTAAATATCATCACACACCCATTCCTCCACCAACAACCACCGAAATATGGATCCTACCCTAATCCACCATCGGAAAGTCGAGGAGGCGTTGAGTGAATGTGAACGACATTCATTTCGGAAGAGGCGGCGTCGACATCACGGACGGAGTGAGTCATCCAAGCGGAGCGGCACCACGATGCGCGGAGTTGAGGCACCATGGCAGGTATGTCATCGATTTTTTTTCATATGCTGGAGCCTTGTATAGGCAAGTAACAACCATGGTCTGGCGCCTGCCCTAGGCGTCCCAACCATGGTGGTCGTCGCCTATTACAAGCGTTAGGTATTAGCGTTATACTTCGCGTCCACGGATATCATTTAAAAAAAATTTTTAATTAATTATATTTTGTTTAACTAAATTAATTATTCTATAAATTTTCTGATAATTCATGTTGATTTGTTTTTCCATGCTTAATTTATGTTATTAGTTTTATTTTGCTTGCTTATATTTATTTATTTAATTTGCATGTTTTGTATTTATTTATTTATTTGGATGCTTAATTTTTATTTATTTTTTTGCATGTTTATTCATGTGTGTAAATACGTTTTTTAGAATTTTATGTAAATAGTTACAAATATTTTAAGTTAAAGTTATTATAATATTATTTAATTAAAATTATATATTTGAAATACCTTATTTATTTATATAATATGATAATTTTTATTTGTTTCATTGAATTGATAATAATTACTTATGTATTACATATTTGTTGGTTAATTTGAATGGATGTTATCATGCCATAATTGTTAGTTATTATTTTTAGTCATTGAGAATTAAATTAATTATGTCATTTAGTATATTTTAGTTTTATAATTGTTAATAATTTGAATTAGATTAGATTAAGGATATAACTAGTTTATTTATATTAATATAAATATTTTAAGGTTATGTTTGACAAATTCAAAATAGCCGTACTCTTGTATTCAAATCTAATTTTTTTAAATTTAGCACTCCTCGTCACGGCTGCTGGGAAAAGGACTGTTTAGGCGTCACCAGTGGAGGATGACACTAGGTCCACGACATCTGCCTTCGCGTGGCGTATCTACCTCTGTATGGAGGGACAGGCCAGTCGAGATGTGCGACGAAAAGTTGATATATGTCCGGTCACATGAGGGTAAGGGATGTGGCGATAGGAGCTCCATGATGACGATGATGACAACGACGATGCTGATGTTGATGCGGAGGACGACGTGGATGCCTTCGAAGCTGAATTTGAGCATCAATTTGAGGAGGTACTGTTGTGTCAATGCGGGGTGTCTCAAGGTTCTAAAGGCTGATTGTACTGGGGAGGCAAGCTCTGACCACAATGCTCGTAAGGCTACAAGGGTTCGCGAGGTAATGATGGGCGTTGACTGTTTGGTGCGTTTCCGGTGTCTTGATGACATCAGTTTGATTCCATTATTGATGTCATGTTGCGCTCCGAGATTTGGAGAATGGCAGTCATTCTACGTAAGAGAGGTGTCATAATAGGTACACACTAGACTCCGAGCTGGAGAAGAGTTAGATGCGAATTTGAGTCGATCGATCGAACAGACTATATATGTGAGTCCGGCTTTGGGAAGTCCCCTTTTGTGTCTTTGAATCTCTTACTGGGCGCTCATAACGGCTTCGTTGGAGGGTGGCATCCTGAGACAAACAGCATTCCACCTACCTTTCAGGTGAGATGACATATTATGCTTCAAGATGTTTATCAATCGTCGGGCTTCACACTAAAGGTTCTCCTGTGGTGAAAGTGGTGAAATCGGGGACCTAACACAGTGGACATCTTGCTATTCTTCAACTTTCATAACACGACCAGTTAACCGACACGGATCATGACGAAAGATTGCAGTTCGTTGTAAGACTGTTCTTGACCACTATCGTAGGTGGACCATGCGAGATACGCAGGTGGCTGCCATTTTTGTCTCTTATAGTTGGGTGGTCTCTTATTCACTGATAAGAGTTTGTCGAGGATTGCAGAAATATGATTCATACTTCGCAGATCAGGATGATTGCTCAGGTTCAAGTTTTCGTGCGGATACGGCCCTCTTAGCCTACTTATACCGTCAGTTGGGCATGGATAGTACATGTTGAACATCTCAATAGGCGGTTGTCTGACTCTACTACAGCATGGATATCGAAGTACTTTCGGATGTTTTAAGCCGCATCAAGACAGTTATGTTGATTTTGGTACTCCGCATTCTATGATGTGAATGATGTCTAGTTGAGCAGGCAAGGATGAAGCTTCGTCTCGCGGGATTGAGGCCAGATAGACTTGTTAACTGCTACTTCGTATGTTTGTTGATTAACGTTTGCTATTTTTGTTTTTTAGATCATCTTAATTTGTTGTCTGCTACTTTCTTTCTGTCATAGATTGATTGGATCCTTCGCATAGAATGTATAGGACTCTATACATGGGACTATTTCTTGTCGTGACAATCGTGAGCCGGTACCATGCCTATGTGGGCTTCGTCAGTTTAGGTCGGCACATTGTATCCCCCGTCCCACCTATTCAGCCGAGTCAGCTTCTAGGACCAGCGGAAGGTCCGTATATAAGGTGGACCATGATAGCCAGAGCCTCCTTTCGAGCTGGACCTCTTTTCCTCATCAACAGCTTGATGTTAGTCATTATGCGCAGACACCCCCCCCCCCGAATTGTATGCATGTAGTGGTGATTACATGACTTGGTTCTTGCTGTCTCGGATCCACGCCACGTCTACTACAGTCCCCAAAGACTGGTATACGATTGGCAGAGATGCCTCGTGACGGCAACAGAGGACGGTAATTTAATTTTTGGATTTATTATTATATGTTTTTTTGTATTCTTAATTTTTGAGTGATTTTTACTGTTAATGCTTTGTTGCAGTGCGGATAAACCTTATGAAAGCGTAGTTGGTTGCTTTAACGCATACACCAACTATTTGCAAGAGTAATATCCTGCAGCAAGAAGGTGTGTTCGGATGCAAATGAATTGTGTCGTAAATGATGAGGTTTGCAGGATAGTCAGAGAGCCCACAATCGGAATGAGCGCCTGAATGATTTAGATTGTGAATCCAGGTCTCCTTCTCATTCTAATTTCATATGTTTGTAGTCTACTAGTTACTAAATTTGTTGTTTTGGACTATGAATTTTTTGTTAGTATTTTGGACTTGGATTTTTTTGTAGTATTTTAGACTTGAGTTTTTATGTAGTATTTATTGGACTTGGACATTTGTTTTGTATTTGGGTTTATAGGACTTATGTTCATATGCTACAATAAGCTTCAACTTACTAATAATAAGTGTTTGTCATTACAAATACTAAAATACCAATCATATAGTAACTTAACATCGCCTTAGTCACTGCTACTGACTCGGAGTGCTTACGCCAATCTATCCAAAAGGACCTTCCTAGAAGCGTACAGTCCATCCCAACAATGAACTGTTGCATCATGAAGATATCCCAAAGAAGAGATAGGTGGAATGTGGAACCATGTTGCATGTGTAGCGTATGTTAGTTCTGGAGCATACGAGGTGCGCACATGGACTAACTCCATAGTTGGCCATAGTGTTCTACCACCAAGTACTCAAAGGTAAAAATAGTAACCGAGTAATTTGGATCAGCATTTTCTTGTTTACCGAAGAACATATGATTGTACATTATGTACTAATTGCAATCAGGAAATAGGTTTACTACTACCTCCATGTGATGCATCTGGACCACATGCACCTCTTCCCAATTGATCTGCCGACGTTCTCGAATTTCATTAGCTGTCTTTTCTTCCTCGGCCTCACGAATGCCCACCTCTCCTGCATATGATGAAATGGCATCCGCCAACACAACGAAAACAACAATTTCATCACGTTAAATCGAGCCAATCAATACATAATTACCCAAATCAACAACAACAAAAAATATTCTAAAAAACACAAATATTCTAAAAAAATAACTCACCTGACCTAAATTTAACTTTAAAAACCATACCTGTTCGACCAGTAGATTTTGCGATGCGTCAAGTTGATGTAACAACCCGTCAAAGTTCTACGTGACCATGGCTGGAACTTCAAACGGAAAGTATCCGTGTGTTACCAAACTCCTTGGTGACCCCGAGTGTTCACGTTCGCACTGTTTCATGTTATCGAATTTCTCGGATCTAAGTGCGGGTGAAGATGACCATGAATCAAATGGGGGATCAACCGCCTAAATAGCCAGATCACTAGCTCGAACTCATCCACTAATCCATAAAAAGAACTTGTAGAATTTGTTCAGCCTCCTCCGCAAATGGCGGTAGATATGTCAATCCAATCACCCCAAAAACCAATTGTCGTCCAGAAAGTGATCGATTCTCACCTAAGTACACACCTCGATCTCATCCTATGGACATCGAAATGGACAAGAACAGGCTATGGACGTGAAGTTTGCATCACACACAATCACTTCTCACATTTTAATTCCATTCGTCTAGCTTGACGATCCCTTGCCCATCAGAGTCCTAAAATGGTTCAACCTTACCTGAAGTGCACAAAAGTAAGGAATCCGTCAAATTCAAGTATTCATGCGTGCCCTGCAAGCTCAAGTGATACTTAATCTCGATGATTTGACATTCTCAATTCCGGACGTGAAATTTCCTCGAATGAATGTGTCTGCGCAGAAGTGAAACTCTGATCCAGTTTATTGATGTAAGAATGTTGGCTCGCAGTGCGCAGTTGGTCGTGTCCCGAAATGATAGAACCCTGTTCCTCTATGCTTTCACGAACTTTCCTTATGCTTGCAGCCAAGTTCTGCGGACGGGTACTCCCAATCTTCATACCCTGCCTCAAGATCAGCAAGAGGCTTTCCTAGTTTCCTCCTGGGGTATCCAACCCAATACCACATTGCTCAAGAGTTTGTCTCTTCCCTCGTACTCCTCCTCTGTTGCGGTGGAGTAACTGGACCACGATCCTCTCCCAAAATTTATGTGCCATTCCACTATGCCGTCGTTTTCTTCGAACCCCAACCTCACATTTCACCGATTTCATTGCCATGTGCAAGCAGTTGAGCCGGATCGGGAAATATTCACGGATAGGGGTGAAACAAAGCAAAGCTCCCGATAAGTCACGACTGATACAATTTTACACGAGCTCCTATCAATTGGAAAGCATCTCGAGAAAACCACCTGAAAAACCAATTCAATATTAAATATAATTCTATCATTACTTATCGTTAAATTAAGTATTCCGTATCTTTAAAATACCTTATACTTTAGTCACCTCTGCTTCGTCTTTAAAATGCACCAACCCGATTCAAGTTCTTGTTCGTTGGAGCACGGATCCCGCACGTGAGTGCGTTGCTAGGTGTGTGGTCGAGTAAGGGGAGTCCACAGTGCCTTAGAAGGCTTATTCACGGACCCAGACGTTGGTGCCAAAACAATGGCCCACGGTCAATCAAGTAACCAGTCGTCGGGTTCGGGGACATGGTACATCCTTCTGTAACCATTCGCCCGCATATGTAGCAGGCCTCTACTCTGTACTCATTGTAATCCATAAGCACGATTTTTGGATATGCACACAACTTACATTCTTAGCCACCTTATAGAAGCGTTTTACTAACCCTAAAGATTACTATGAAGTATGGTTTCTATTATGCCAGAGGACTACCTAAACTAGAAATTTGACCACTTTGTATTAATCATGTTAAACGGTAACGATTCGCCTAAAAACTCGGTTGTCCCAAGTTAATCTACTTTAAAGTGATTCACAATTTCCGAGAGGAGGGTCTTGTTATAGCTATATACAAATTATACAACAATGACATTAGAAGATTGAACTTCAAAATCTATATACGAACGACTCATCTTACCCTAAATCTGCAAACAAACAGGTTAGTTCTGTTTTAAAACGAAACGAAACGAATCCTCGCCTTGAATCGGCTATATAAAGACAAAATAAACAAATGTTAGTTCCATGACGGAAACGAGCGCAAGTTATTTTGTTATCCATTAAATTCGGAACATTTGGATACTCCGTTTTCGCATAGTTAACTTATCACTAGGAGTTGAAATTAAAATCCGAACAATTCGTATGGAGCATCACTCCCAGCAGATATGACCCAAACGAATATAATACTTAACCCAATCAATAAAGGAATAATGCAAAAATCGAAACATCATTCATGTTGTGCATGTAACAAAAAGACAAGCACCAAGTCAATGTGAATATGACCGAGGATACTAATCATCACCTAGCGAAAAATAAAAATATGCGCACCACCCCATGCACAATAAGAATGAAAAACCAAAAACAATGAAAAAAGAACATATAGAAAGCATTAAGGAAATCCTACATATATACATGAACGCAATAATAGTAAGTTTCATACATTGTGTAAATGTACATTAAAAACTCATAACATGTAATCAAAATTAAAGAAAGTGAGAGGAGGGATATATTGGTGATAATACTCAGATTCAACCTTGTTTTCGCTCGGTCAAAACGAATCGAAAGAACGCAAAAGAACTCGTGTTTATGTGTATTTGTAGAGAGGTCTTTGTGAATGAGAGAGAGAAAGGAATGACTTAGGTCGTGAAGTTGGAGTTGGAAGTCGTGTGAAAATGTGTGTAGTTGAAATGAGCAAGGAAGTGCGCTAATTTATAGGCACGAGGAATACCTGAGAGCGTATATACACTGGAGGGGCAGCGATATACGCTCAAAGGCACGTAATACGCTGCTCCTCAGCGTATATACGCTTCTCACAAAAGAGCATCGTGATGGCTTGGGGAAAGCATGTATACTCAAAGCAATACGCTTGAGGAGCCGTATAATATGCTGAGGGGTTAGCGTATTACGCCAAAGCAGCGTAATCCGCTGCTCCTCAGGTATATACGTCCTCAAAGGCCAAGCGTACATAATCTCCTCAAAAACCTGCGTTATACGCTCTAGAGCGTATATACGCAGGCTTCTGCGTATATATTTTTCCGAAAAAATTGATTTCGGATAATCTTTTGCCATACGCTGATTTCTAAGATAGATTATTCTAGACGCCCTTTCGCAAAAAGATGATATCTAGAACATTCCATATTTTCTAATCTTTCATGTATTTTCTGCGTTACTTCTGCCGTATTTAAACATTGCAAATTCATAGAAAATCATAGAAAATCAGAACAATAAATTTAAAAAATACTGGCGGGATTCAGAAAATTGAAACTTGATGAGAAACAAAAGCATGTGAGAATCGCAGCATGTAACTTGTTTGAAACTTTCGAGATTAATTGAGGAAACGAAGAAAATTATTTTGCCTCGTACTTGAACCTTGACTCATTAATTTCAGAGTGTTGACCTGACTTCACATATTTCGGGCTTCATTACGATTCAATTGCGTTTTTTGAGTTAATTAATTCGACATGTGGTATACTTCATTCATTGATTACTATTTGGGAGACATTTTTAAGGTGTCTAAGAAGAAGGCCCCCACTTGACTGAGTCTGAAGAGACATAGTCTCGTAGAGACGAATCAAAAGTATTCGATTCGGGACGGGAGAGCAACTCAAACGTTCTCGACCTTTGAGTTACCCTTTTCGCCGAGGGAGGGTACCTGCAAAACAAAGTTTTGTTTTACTAGTTACGCGCCCCATTGCAGGTGTTATGCCTTTAGAAGCCCGTGATCCTCGGGCGGCTTTCTCCTACGGCTGACCTGCATTTTTTTCAAAAAGGAGCGATGTAGCTGACGGAACTCTGTAGCGGGAGAAGATTCCAAGATCGAAGATGCTTGTGCTGGTTCTGATACGGGGAGAATTCGTAGACCCAAGTTGCAGATATGGAATTTCTGGTGCGGGAGAAATTCCAAACCCGAAGTTGCAAAGGGAGCTATTGTGTGTGAAAGAAGCCCCCACTTTGACTGAGTCTGAAGAGACGAAATGCTCGTAAGCGGCAGTCAAAGTATTTGATTGGGACGGACGAGCAACTCAGTTCTGTAACCCTGATCACCCTTTTTCGCCGGTACTGGCAAGACAAAGGTTAGTTACTGTTACCGTGCCCCATGCGGTTATATGCCCTTGGAAGCGCCTGGATCCTTCGGGCTTCTTTCTCCTACGGCTGACCTTGCTTTCAGGAGAAATGAGGTGGATGAATACCTTCGGAAGCGCCTCGTTCCTCAGGTAGCTTTTCCCTACGGCGACTTGGCTTTTCGGGAAAGGAATGAATGTAGATGGCTCCCACGGCTGACCTTTGGCTTTTCGGGAAGGATGTAATGAGTTCCGTCGGAAGCCCGTCGTTCCTGCGAACTCCCTACGGCTGACCTTGGCTTTTCGGGAGAGTGTTGCCTTCCCTTACCTGCCTTGGCTTTTCGGGAAGACGTAATGTAAGTTTCCTCGGAAGCAGCCTCGTCCTTCGAAGTTCCACTGGCTGACTTGCTTCGTGGAAAGTTGCGATGTAGCAACCAATCGCGATTATAGCGATGAAGAGCCGTATAGTGTGATATGAATTCCTTTGGAAAGCGTCTCGTTACCTCAGAGAAACTTCCCTACGGACTGACCTTGGCTTTCGGGAAGATGACTGCGCGCCAACATCCGCGTATAGCGAATGAATGCCGTATAGGCGTGTGCAGGCAAATGCATGTAAGATGGGGCCCTAGCCTCGTTTGAGGTTGGTGCAATGTGTAACGTTGCAATGTGTAATGTACAAATGTGTAATGTGCATGTTAATGTGTTTGTGCAGGATGCATATATGCATGATGATGTTTATATGCTCAATGCATGATGATGCATTATTTGAAGTGTGATAATGCAAGTCTATTCTTAGATCTAAGCATGAAATGACCAGAAATTGGACTAATGGCAGATGTTTTGGATTGCGGGATGGAGCCGTCTCGAGCCCCATTCGGAGGCAAAGGTGATGCTCTGATTGCAAGTGAGCCCCCAACCCATGGGGACTTGGGTGTGTGGGAATGGTTAGTTTGCGGTGTAGTATTGTTGGTTTAGTGGGTGAGCCCGGCAGCTGATGAGCTTTGCTGGAGCGTTTAGTGCAATTAGGTGATTGAGTGAAGGTGGTAGAGGTCTAGTTGATAGTGTGGATAGGGTTGGATTTGTGGATCTGTTTCAGGGGCTTTGGCTTAGGTTTTTGTAGGTGGTAATGGTAAGGAAATGAGGGATGTGATTTATTGATTTGTGCCCATAAGGATTTTCTATAAAGCTTAGTCTGATTGCTTGCATTGAGGTACGAAGAACAATGTGAGGCAAACTGCACAATGCATATGGCAGAGCTTTGAAATGAGAATGGCGTTGGTATGATGCTAGCAGATGAGACAAGATAGCCTAAGGAAGAGTTGAGGAGAGCCCCTTAAGGTGTAATGAGAGAAATACGGGCTAACAGTAATAGGTTCAAGTGAGAAAATCGATGCTTTGCTAAATTTGTACGATTAAGAGAGTAAAATAAACGGTGGTAATTGATCTGTGGGTTGGCAATGATGTATCGTTCAAACAATCTTGGATCACGTTATGGTCGGGTTAATACACTAGGAAATTCTGTGCTCGCTGACTTTTAAGATGCATAAGCTTATGAATGGACCTCAAGAATTGTATATTGACAATTATTGGGTATCGGACCATCGAGGAGAGAGCTTCCTACGTATCTTACGGGAATCAGACCATCGTAGTTTCGTTGCATGTTGGACAATGCTCGTTGTGAATGGCTTTTGTGGTTGGTAATGTGAGGCTGGTTGAGGAGTTGAAAAAAAAGGCTCGATGATCACGAAGTGGACCCACGGATGCCGCAGATGTGCTTTTTAGATGTTGACTTTTGTTTGAATTGGCTTATGTTGAACTTGATTTGCATTGATTTATGACATCTGATTTGCATTTGTGTGACTGGCAATTGAACTTTGATTTAGCTTTTTTGGCTTTTTTTTTTTGCCCATTTTATTCTTCTTTTTTTTCTTTTTTTCTTTTGGCACGTGTCTTTCCTACGCACCGTTTGGTCCAAGGTTAGTCGATGTGGGTGATGAAGAATGACTAGGCTGAATGATAGTGTTTTGGCTCAAAGGGTGCAAGGGATTTTGATATGATGAAGGGAATGGAGGGAAGAAGGTATGTTTTGTGGAGTTATGAAAGAAGGCTCTTGCAATGTCATTGAATTGTGAGGTCGATCATTAATTTGATTCCATTAAAGGTTAGAAGCACAAAACTATATGGAGGCTAAAGAAAACGGAAGAAAGACAGAAACTTTTATAAAAACAAGAAATTTATTACATAGAGGGTGATTGCAGAATTTGATCCTACAACCTAATGAATGACGCTCGAAAGGAAAAGAAAATGATGCATAGTCTAGGGAAAGGGACTCTCCACTCGATCCTAAGCTTAAGACTCTAGCTGACTCATGTGAATTGAAGAAGAGAGGTACATTCTCTATGTCCACTCCAATGTCAGTAGACCGTTTGCAGAATGTGGTAAGGCCTCAGATACTTTGAGTGAATCTTGTGTATTCTGGCTGTGGGTTAGAGAAAATGAATGGTCTTGGACCATTCTTCTTCAAGTGACAGGAGACTGGTGGGCAGCAACTCCTCTCCATCTGTCAGATAGTGGTGAACCCCTCGTTCTCTCCCTGAGTTAGGATATTCAAGTCTCGAGGATGTTTGGGTCTGAATGTTACCCTTGTATCTTGCCATGAACGCAGTGTGATGATGTTTGCCCAGAAGCTATTCTTTCTCAGGAAGTGAAAAAGAACCACTTCTGACTCGATTCCAAGGAAAGGGAAAGCATTGGAACAAGCAGAGTCATCCTTTAAGCGCCATGGTGGTCTTAATCCCTTTATATGATCGAGGGCCTCAGTCGCTTAAACTTGCGGTATGTCTTCGGCTGAGATAAATCCGTTTTGGCAGTTTGGTTGAAAGTTAGGCTCAAGAGGAGTTAGGTCTTGGTAGAAGGGGAGAGTCGTGCTTTTTGATTGCCTTTTCAAACAAGCTATGTCCAAGAAGTGTTCGAGGTCAACTCCTTGATCTTAGCTTTCAACTTGAACTTGCTCGGCAAAGCTTATTGGAGCATTTCTTGATTGGAAGGCCATTTTGGTGTTAGGCTGATGGAATGAAGGTTTGAGGAAGGGTTAGGTTTGGATTTGTGTGAGGGCTCAAACTCTTCGGGTCGAGCAAAGAGCTTGAAGACGCTATCACCCTGTTTCAAAAAAGAAATAACCTTAGTGAACTTCCTTAGGCCTTACTTAGAATATATGGTGCAGATGCAAATGCCTGTCCTAATCCATAGGTCGATCTTTCCTGAATGAATGATGGCAAGGGCCCTTCGTTTTTTGAAATTTTTTGCATTTTTTTTTTTTTGATATTTTTTTTTTTTGAAAGGGCAACCAAATGACGTGGGACATATGCACTTGTCCTAATGTGGGTTAGGGTCATGCCTATGTTGTCTGAAGTAAGGTCAATCCTAATGTGAGTCTAAAAGTCAAACGTCTAAGGTCAAGTCTTGCCTTACTAGTATTTCAAGGTCAAAAGACCTAAGTGTCAGAGTCATATGTGAACTAAGGTCGAAAGTTTGAAGACAAAAGTCCTTAGTGAACTATGTCACAGACTAAGGTAGAGGTTCAACTAAGTCACTATGGGTTATGAAATTCATGATCGAACTAAAAGCTGACCAATGACATATATGAAAGTGTTGTGTTAAATCATAGAACTGTAAATGGCTAGGACCCATACATGGCACATATACAAAGAACGATGATGACAAGTCACTATGTCGGTCTAGGTTAAGTCAGAGAGATGTACACGCCTTAAGGGCAGAGCTTGCGTCCAGTTTTCACCACTTGCAATTAGCGATGTATGGCCAAGATTCCCCTTATGCACACCAATCAGTAAGACGTGCACAACACGGCACATGGGCGAGATGGACTTACCTTAGCCATCGATCAATTAAACCACATGCAGCAGGAGTATCCCCCCTTATGATATAGTCTCAAGCATAGAACATTCCCATAGCGAGACCAAGGAGCCAAGGCGCGCCTTATTCAGAAAAGGGTCCATGCAAATGCAAAATCCAATAAAACGTGATGATGGAATTACGAACTCTTTCAAGTCTGTTCCACTTCACCTAACGTGATTATCCCCAGTGAAGTCGCCAAAATTGTAGATGTGTGCCGCGCCCTGCGATATAGCGGGCGCGCGCTGGTACTACTCGAGGTCTTTGCGTGGGCTTAGCCACGATCCCGCACGTTGAGTGCGTTGAGTAGTGTTGTCGACGTAAGAAGAGTCACTACCGTGCCTAGAAAGGGTTATTCAACGGACGCCCGAACGTGGTGCCAAAAACAATGGGACCCCCACGTCCAATCAAGTAAACCAGTCGTGGGTTCGGGGCATAGGTCGAATCAATCTAACCCCATTTCCGCCGCAATCGGTGTGCGACCACTGCCTCTACCTCAGGTTCTCATTGTGCGATCTCAATCTCCCATTAAGCACGATTTAATTGTCATGCCACCCAATCCATCCTCTACATTTCCTTTCTCTTAGACCTACTTAGATAAGCGATACTAACCCCCTCAAAGGAACTATGAAAGTATGTTCTACTGTCATGCACAGCACTTACTAAGATTAGAAAAATTGTGACCACCTCTGCTAATCTCAAATCATGTTCAAAACGGTGCCCAGTAAAACCGTGTCCATAGTTAATCTGACTTTAAAAGCTGAACTTCCGACAAAAATTTCCGGTTCTATTGTTTCGCCAAATAATACTAAAATCTACTACAAAAATGACACATATGAAGTACGAACTTCACAATAAGTCACAGTATACCGAACTCTTTCATACCCTAAATCCTGAAAACACACCGATAAGCGTTAGTTTGTAAAGGAACGAGAAACGATATACACTCCGCTTGAATACGACATATATAAACGGAACTAATAAAACAAACTGTTGCCGTCCATGTTTTCAACGAATACATGAGGCGCCTAATGAATCTTTCGCCCTGAATCGCATATACAAGAATAAGAAATCCGTCTCACGGTATGACAAGAGATAATTAATAATGAAAAGAAATGAAAACGAATGAAAAACCAAACAATGAACACAATGAACATCTCAGAAATCCTACAGTACACTGAACGAATTAGCCAATAGGTGTTCTTCATTGAGTAAAATTTACATTAAAATCATAACCACTCGCTCATCAAAATATAAACGAATAGTGAGAGAGAAGTTATTGGTGCGTAATCTCAATATCAACCTGTTTTCTGTCCGTTCAAAACTGGAATCTCGAATCAAAAGATCGTGTTTTGCTTGTTTGTGAGAGGTTTTGTACCTGATGAGGAGGATGCTAGCGTCGTGAAGTGAGTATGAAGTCGTCTGAACACGTGTTGTGCGTAGAACGACTGAGCCAAGGAAAGGCAGTATGTTAAGGCACGCAGGTTAATTAACGCTGAGGAGTAAATACGCTGAACCTTAAGGGCAGCGTTATTACGCTCAAAAGCAGCGTCATATACGCTGCTCACTCAGACGTATATACGTCTCACAACGAGCTATCCAGTATGGATAAGTTGTCATTCAACCTCAAAGACATACCGCTCGGACGGTAATATAATGCTGCCCAGAGGGGCCGTTATACGTGCTACCCTCAGAGTATGATCTCGCTCCCTCAAAGGATCGCTTACATAACTCCTCAAAACCTCCTTACTACGCTCCTAAGAGCGTTATTATACGCAGGCTTACTGCCGTATATTATTTTATGACCAAAAACTTGAATTCGGCATAATCTTTTGCCATACGTACTCGACTTTCTAAGATTAACGGATTATTCTAGACGCCTCTATTCCAAGAAAGCTATGATTCCTAGAACAATTCCGCATAGTTTTCTAATTATTCAATGTATTTTCTGACGATATTCTGCTATTTTAAACATTGCAAAATTCAATAGAAAATCATAGAAAATCAGAAAAATAATTTTAAAAAATACTGGCGATTCAGAAAAATTTGACGAACATGATGAGAAACAAAAAGACAATGAGAATCAGCCAGCGTAACTTCAGTTTGAAAACCTTTGAGATTATTGAGAAAACCGAAAGAAAATATTTTTGCCTCTAC
>SNQN01002977.1:0-66503 GCA_008642245.1 Bassia scoparia
TTTTTTTTTTTGTTGAGAGAGATTCGAAGGAGAATTTGAAAGCCCTGACAGCGACCTCAACTGCGGAACCTCAAGCTCACTAAATTAGCGAATAGAGAGAGAAATTCTTAAGGATTCTAGAGAGAGGAAGAGAAATTTCAAAATAAATAACTTCACCAACCTTTTCTCTCGCCTCCTACCCCCTATTATAGGATAGCATTAGGGTTGAATGGGCTTGATTTTTGAATTCGAACGTCAAATGTGCGGCAGGAAAAAAAACAACATCAGAAAGCCCATGGACTTGGTCCTAGTTTGAAGCCCAAAATCAAAGTCATCAAGAGTCCATTGTAGACTGCGTCCAAACCTCATTGAATCCGTTGTTTTGACCCCTCAAATTCTAAATTAAAGGTCAAGATTTGGCTCACTCCCGAGAAATGGAATTCCCAGGACAAAGCCACGAAAATCCTAAGAGTGGGTGTTTCCAATGCACAGCACCGAAAACGAAGGAGTGCGGTGTCTCTAGTGCAAGGCACGAAAATCGAGAGCCCTCATTGAAAGAAATAGTACAAATCGGCAGGATAGTTCTCGTATCCAAGTTTCGAACACGAGGAGGATGCTATCAAACCCTCCCAATACAAGCGGAATTGGAGTTTGAGGGGCAAATGACTGTGCAACGTGAAGCCACGTGTCGCGTTTTGCTTGTCGTAGAAATCAACATGCCACAGAACTACGTTGACAGCGTTGTCATGAGTGAGTGGCAGTATATCTGTATATATTCGACCGAAAAGCAGTTAAATAAATACCGTAAAGGAAAATCGAATCAGGCAAGCAACAGGTAAAACGATGCATAGGATTGTGACAAGTGTCACACATCCAAGCCCTCAAGGGGTAAGGCAAAACCTAAAAAATCCCCTGAAGGCACCATTTTACACAACTTTTTCACATATTTGAGAGCTTACTTCATGACTTAAGCAGTATAGAACTTATCTCTACATTCAATAGATTTATTCTTATCCTCCTTCCTTACTTACTTAGGCATCGGAGGGGAGATAATCCGAAAAGGAATTATTCCCTTCTGTTGCAGGTGCTTAAGCGTCGAGGGGAACTTGAAGTGCCAACCAACGACAAGTTCCAATCACAAGATCACTCTCTTGAAGTTAGCGTAGACGGAAAGCCTTCCAACCCATCTCCAACCCTGAAGCCAGAGGAAATCTTGTAGCGTGCCCAGCGGAAACTTGCTACAACAGAATCATAATATTGAAAGCATTTCAAAGAATTGGTGAGCAAATTAATTGTACCTATTTTCATAGAGAAATTTATTTGTGACCAAATGTCTAAAACGGAAACAGAAACAACAATTGAAAATGAAAACTGAAATGCTAGAATTGGAAAGCAAATAAATGTATTAGTAGAAGCTTGAATTTCCATCTTGTTCGAAGTTATACTTACTAAGGAATATTCCTAATTTAGTATGGAATATATAAGTGAAAAAAGATATACATCATAATCGTTGATAATTCCGATACAAAATCAGTTATTATCTTCAACCTTTGCCACCTCGAAAAACCCAAAACGTGCGATTGCTACATGCTCATAACCAATGGTGATGTGGCATCCTAGCTTGGATGCCACCATGGATCTGATTTGGGTGACGTGGCGCCCCTATTAAAAGGCCACGTAAGCATGAAAAATAGGGTGACTTGTATCCCTTCAAATTCACGCCTCGTGTTAAAGATTACCTGATAAGAGAATAATTTTACATGAGTAAATGGGAAGGCTACTAAGGGAATTAACCCTAAAAAGGGAAACCCTAGTAACCTAAACCATGGGCCCCTTATGGTGAATTAAGTCCAAGCCCCATGTTGGGAACAATAAAATACCTCATTTATTGCACTGTTCCCAAACTTACATATTCAGACCCTCTCACATCAGTCATTTTCTCTGACATTCCTTACACCAAAAAGGAGATCTCTACCCCACCTTTTGTACTTTTCCTCATTTGATCATCTACTTAGGCATGGAGGGGGATAATCAATAGATTATCTCCTTTGTTTCAGTTGCACGAGAGCCCTGGTGGACGAGAGCTTGTCAGTCCAGAGCCTACAAGTCTAGAGGTCTGTTCAATCCAGAGCCATTCATCCATAGGTCCCTGAGTCAGAGCTTTTCTGGTTTCACAACCTCTCGACGTTTCACTTCTAATCATCCGACTTCCACGTCAGCGTGACTAGGAGAGCCTAATCACCCCTTGTATTCCACCTCACATCTCTCGTTACTCTTGTAACAACATTTGGCGCCGTCTATGGAGGCGTCTAAGTCATGTTTGATTAATCAAGAAAAACAGTCTTGAGCTACACGAACTCGGCTCTTCGGAGCTGACACTGAGCCAATCCAGACCCTTCCAATCGTCACCGATTGAGGTGGACGAGTCAGGATTCTAAGATAGAGGTCATGACGAGAACCTGTAGACGATCAACAGTCTACATTTCCAAAACGGAATACGAGACATCTGGCCAACAGCTCCGTAAACTCTGGGAAGGTTGTTAGACTCTAAGCCAGATGGTCCAGACCTACAGCAAGCTCAGGACAAAGCAGTCCGAGTTGTTGATGGTCAAAGGAGAGTTGCAAAAAAAGGAAAAGTAAGCAAGTGACGAGGGGCCAGTAACTCCTCCCGATTCCCAAGCTGAAAACTATGCGATTAAACAGCCTATCCGCCCCAACAAACCTTCAAATACTGAAGCACGGCCAGTGGCCAAGCCAACTACTAAACCTCCAATAAGCCTTATAGGCGAACGCCCCATCCAAAAGAAAATCACAATGCCAGAAAAGTCGCATCATTCCATTCAGCCAGAATCCCATTCTAGTCCACTCAGCATGTGTCCAATCTACCGGTTCATGATGCTCGGCAGGCTTATTGAGGCCACAGAGTCGTGGCTCAAAGAAGCACACTTCAAAACTTGGATGTCGTAGGCTGGATGTTGGAAGCTAAGTATATAGCAGAAGCCAGAGATTTCCACTCAACTCAACCGTCCACAGGTCTCAGGCTCTGGATGCGACGCTCTGTTATGGTCAAGATCCAACCTTTTATCAGTATATTTTGTCGAGGTGAGAGCCCCCCATCATTGAAGCCTTTCGAGATCCCTGGATCTTTAGAATTTATATAATACTCTGGGGGAGAGCATGCGATTCGCACGGCTTAGGGGTCCACCTCTTCTCACGTGGTCCACTCTGTACTCAAGGATGGAGGATTTGCCACGGGCACCTGACCCAGCCAAGGTGCGATTAGGCAATCGAACATTGCCATCCGACTGTGGAAAAGGCTCGAATTTTCGACTTATCAACCTCCCTACTCACACATTCAGGTCGTCTATTACGGGTTACATTGGTCCAACCAAAGGATAGTTCCCGACCGATACATGGCGGTATGACGGAACGACAGATCCTGACGAATGCATTTGGCTAGTATACAGCATTTGATGCTACTACGCCGCGGACGATGCCACATGGTGTCGATTTTTTCGCAGCAACGCTATCAGGCATAGCTCAAAAAGTGGTTCAATGACTTCCCTCTGGTCTCATCACAATTTCCACTGAATTATCTATGATCTTTTCTTATCATTTCATGGCTAATCGCCAAGAAAAGAAGTGCTAGCATACACTTAGCTCAAATCAAACAGCGAAACGGTGAGTCGCTGCGAAGCTATGTTAAGAGTTCAATCACAAAGCACTCCAAATCCTAGAGGCCTGTCCCAGGATGTTGTTTTTGATAGCTTCATTCGAGTCTTCATGATGTTATCAGATTTCAAGTTTGAAATCGCTGAAAAAAGGTGTCTCTGATTTAAAGAGTGCCTACGAAAGGCTGAGGATCACATTCGAGCTGAGGAAGTTTGCTTCAGGTCGAGAAGTGATCGGCGCAGAGGTGAAACATCGCCAGAATCATTCGCACCAACCCTCTGGCGGTTCCCCACAAGGCTAGCCAGCAGCAAGGGGGAGAGAGACCGACGAAGCCAGAGTACCTGGTCATCGAAAGTCGAGAACCCAGAAGCGTAAGTGGGAAAAGTAAGTGTCCTAATCTATAGTTTAGAAGGATCTCTTTTAGATTTTATAAGGAGATGAAGGACAAGGTGGAAATTGAAGACGACCACCACATTATGAAAACAGATAAAAGTTTCGAGACAAGAATAAATTTTGCAAGTACCATCAAGAATATCGGCATTATGCCAATAGCTATCAAGTTCAAGTGAAACAAGCTAGAAGAATTGCCGACGAGGGCAAAATCCCCGCCCATCTAATCAAATGCCAAGTCAAAAAGGCCAAGGGGGACGAGGCCAAAGGTGATGATGGTGACACCGATACTGAAGTATGCCACATGATGATGGTGGTTTGTCTTCCGGTGGGACCAACCATCAGACGGTAGTAAAGACTATTTGAGAAGTCTAAAGGTGTCTGAAGATGCGCCTGTCCAGGCCGACGAGCCTTCCCCGGAGTGTACTAATATGTTCGAAGGCATCAAGGATCCATCGACTGCCCCATGCTGATCCACTTGTAGTGGAGATGAAAGTGGCAACATAGGTGAGACGAATTCTAATTGATACAGGTAGCCTGTCGATATCATAAGTGTGGATTGTCTCCACCAAGACTTAAGTACAATGATGATGATCTTGTAAAGGCTACTCATCCAATCGTCGGATTCGGGGGGAGTAGATTCACCCCGTAGGAATTTTTACCCTACCAGTGCGTTTTGGCAATCGCGACACATTGCACCATTTGAAAGTAAAGTTCCTAGTGGTCAAGAGACTCACTGCTTATAACATTATTTTGGGTCGACCAACACTCAATGGACCAAATCTGTAATCGTAACCCATCTCATTGCTCCCTCAAATTTGTCTGCGATGATAAGAGACGATTGGGTCGATTCACGGAGACCAGCAATCTGCTAGGGAGTGCTAATCCTTACCACTCTCAAGCCTCTTGCTCGGGGGAGGAGAAAGAGACGTTGAGTTTAACCCGCCCAGAAGAAGAGAAAATCAGGAGAAGTAATGATGGTGCATGGGCTTACCAAGAAGCAATGGCTGTTCATGGTTTATTCAAGCTGCTTCAAAGCCAGAGACTTCAGATGCTCCTGAAGAATATGTCCGTGATCCGACTAAACCGGATAGACAGTTAGGGTGGGAAAATCGATCATTCTTCCCTTGTCAGGAGAGATTAGACGATTGCTGTCGGAGTTAAAGATGTATTTCGCTTCTCTGTCGAAGAGATGCCAGGAATCGATCCGTCGATAGCCACAGCATGCTCTGAAGTCGATCCCCTTACCAAGCCTGTCAAGCAGAAAAAGAGGAATCTTGTCCAGTCAGAAGCAAAGCGACTGACGAGGAAGTGAAAAAAATACTGGAGGCTGGCTTCATCAGGAATGCCAATACCCGAATGGTGGCAAACGTTGTTTAGTTCCCAAGCCAAATGGAACCTGCGCATTATGTGTCGATTAACTGACCTCAACAGGCATGTCCAAAGGATCATTCCCTCTCCAAAGATAGACAATCGGTCGATTCTACTGTTGGACATCAAGTTAATGAGCTTTGTTGATGCCTTCTCGGGGTTTCACCAAATTCCCATGAGGTCGAAACCAAGATAAAACTGCATATTGTGACAGACAATGTCTGTATTGCTATTAAGTCATGCCTTTCGGCCTACGAAACGCCCCTGCCACGTTTCAAAGGTTGGTTAATGCAGTCTTTTTCAACAGATTGGTCGGAATGTCGAACATATATTGATGACATGATCATCAAAAGCAAGTTAGCCAAGACCATCCTCGGACTTGAAGGGAAACTTTTGAAACACTTCACACTTTCCAGATGAAATTTAAACCCTAAGAAGTGCATATTTGTGTAACCTCTGGAAAATTTTTGGATACTTGGTTGACAGAGGGGCATTTGAGGCAAATCCAAATAAGGTGCAAGCCGTGCTCGACATGACTTCACCCAGAAGTGTGAAGGAGTCCAAAAGTTGACAGGATGCTTGGCTGCATTAGGCAGATTTCTCTCGAAGTCGGGAGATAAGTGTCAACCTTTTTTCAAAGCTATCAAAAATAACGTTAAGTTCGAATGGACTCCTGAAGCTGAAGAGCTCTCGCCAAATCAAGGAGCACCTCCATACCCTCCTCGCTGTAGTCCTCGGTTGGGAGACCCTTAATTACCTTGCGTTCTCAACATGCTGTCTCTGCAGTTTTTTGTAGCCGAGAGGGAAGGTGCTCAACTCCCGTATATTTATCAGCCATGTTTTTACAAAGTGCTGAAATTCGATACCCACCCAGAAAAGATTGGACTGCCTTGCTCAAGGCCAGTCAAAAGCTTCGACCTTACTTTGCTGCTCATAAAATTGTGGTGTATACGGATCAATCGATCAAAGATTCTCTCACTCGATTGGAATCTTCGAGTAGGATGTTGAAATGGGCAATCTGGCTGAATGGATTTGACATAGTTTATGAGCCCAGAAGGGCAATCAAGGGGCAAGCATTGGCTGACTTTATAGCCGAGCTAACCAAACCTCCTCAGCCAGAGGGCATACCGAACGTTTGGAAATTATGCGTCGATGGGTCAAGCCACTCAGGATGTTGTGGGCAGGTATTCAGTTTCGCTCTCCAGAGGTGATGTTTATGAATATGCATGAAGTTTAATTTCCAAGCTACAATAACAAGGCAGAATATGAGCTGTGATTCGGATCAAGATGTGCAAGGCTTCAGGGCATGCCGAATTGAGGCCATGTCCGACTCTCAACTGATCGTCAGCCAGGTCAATGGAGAGTATAGAGCCAGAGATTCGAACATGTTGAAGTACATGGAAATGGTTAAGCAGAAATCAAGGAATTAGATAGCTTTCTATTGCTACAAGTGCCTAGATCTGAGAATAATCAGGCGGATGCTCTCTCTAAATTAGCCAGCTCTGCAACGGGGAACAGCCCTCGAACAATCTTTTGGAAGTTAAGCAAACAAGAGTATTGATGATCTTGAAGAGTCAACTTCATTGACAGAAGTAATACGTGGATGATCTATCGTCGAATATAAGGTGAATGGACTCTCCCATCTGAATCCACTAGAGGCAAAATATGTCAAAGCACGGACTCCTGTTTGTTCTCTGGAAAGGGCAATTATATAAGAATCTTATAGTCATCCGCTGCTGTAAGTGTGTAACTCCAGAAAAAGGCAGAGCTGTTAGCCGATGTACACGAAGGATTGTGGTCACACATCGGTGCCAGGGCACTCGCAGAAAAGACTCTAAGGACTGGCTATTTCTGGCCCTCGATTCGCAAAGATGCCCAAGAGTTGGTAAAGAAATGTGTAAGGTCAGATCCATGCCACACTACCCCGTCGACCCCCGAATGAATTAACTCCTGTGCTATACCCATTACCATTCGCCAAATGGGGCATGGACATTTTGGGACCATTCCCTCAAGCTTCATGGGCAACGAAAGTATGTCATTGTCGCTGTCGACTATCTTACTAAGTGGGTCGAAGCTGAGCCGGTGAAGGGCATCAGACTTCAGACATTAAGAATTTCATCTGGAAAAACATTATCACCAGGTTTGTGTGCCCCGGTCTATAGTCTTCGATAATGGTCCTCAGTTGAGTGTACCAAGCTAAGGAATGGCTGGAAGATGCTGGAATAGCGGGCACTTTGCCTCAGTTGCCCATCCACAGTCTAACGGACAGGTCGAAGCATTTTCAACAAAACTATTGTCTCAGCATAAAGAAGAAATTGGACCATGCCAAAGGTCTGTGGGCTGACGAACTGTTTAATTGCTCTGGTCAATTCGCATACAGTGAAGGATCTACGGGTGAAACACCGTTTATGCTTGTCTATGGCTCGGAAGCTGTCCTCCCTATTGAGATATATGAACCCACATTGAGAGTCATGTTATATGACGAAGAGGCTAATGGTCAGCCTTGCGCCACAACTTGGATCTGATTCAGAAATAAGCAATCTTTACTCCGACAACAACTTTATAGTTGCGAATGTCAAGGAGTATAACAAGCGAGTGGGCAAGAGACAGCTCAAGGTGGGACCTAGTTTTGAGAAAAATGGAAGCTGTTGCAGATATAAGGAGATGGGAAATTGACCCCAACTGGGAGGACCCAACAAAAATCGTCCAGGCTCTAAGGGAGGCACATTCAAGCTCGAGGACCATGGAAGCAAGTCATTACCAAGAACCTGAAACACTGATAATCTTCGAAAATTTTACGTATAAGTAACAAATGTAATCGAGCTACGAGCTTCTAAATAAAAGAATTCGATAATTCTTCCAATTTCTATCTTAAGTCCCCAATCTAGGGCAACAGACGTAAGTCTTTCTCTAAAAGCAGTCGAAGGCCTATCATCTAGGGCAATTTACATAAGTCTTTCTCCTAAAAAGCATTCGAAGGACCCTTATCATAGGGCAATTTACATAAGTCTTTCTCCTAAAAAGCAGTCTAAAGACCCTTATCATAGGGCAATTTACATAAGTCTTTCTCCTAAAAAAGCAGTATAAAGACCCTTATTATAGGCAATTTACATAAGTCTTTCTCCTAAAAAGCAGTCAAAAGACCTTATTATAGGGCAATTTACATAAGTCATTCTCCTAAAAAGCAGTCGAAAGACCCTTATATAGAGCAATTTACATAAGTCTTTCTAGAAGGCAGTCTAGAGGCAATAAGGCATTCGACAATTCCTTAACAATAGGCAAAATATCCAAGTTTAAGAGGCAATCAGTATGATTGATTGACTTAAACCCCTACAAGTCTTAAGTCAATCAATATTAAGATTCAAGTAAACTTCGATATTTTGTCCACAATAACTGTCGAGTCAGAGATGGGTATCTTCCAAACCTTACCTCATTACACTTCGACCAAGACAAAGCCAGTAAGCTTCGAATAAATTTAAGCATCGAATCTGGAGATGTAATTTTACTAACTTTAGCTCACCTGTTAAATGTTTCTGATTCGACTAAATTAGGAAGTCGAATGTGGAGATGTATATTTTACTCTCAGAATTTTAAGTCGAAATAAGGGAGCTCGACATAACAAGTTGATAGTTACCCGTATCGACGAAAGAGTCTTTCGACAGATCAACATGTCGATTGATAGAATGTGCAGTTTGCAAAATATCCAAGATTAAGGGCAATCAATATGTATTGATTGACTTAACACCCCTTATGGGTCTTAAGTCAATCAACATTTCTAAAATCATTTAATCTTGGACATTTTGCTAAGACAAGAGACTAAGTGGTGATGTTTCGCACTTGTAAAAAATTGGGGCAATACAGGTGCCTAAGGTTGATTAATATTTTTTGAAAATTTTCAGCAAGCAACGAATTGTACTTGCAAGTAAGCAAAGATCAGATGCAGTCACATGAAATTCATTGAAACAAAGCAAGGTGACTCGTCTGTCTTATGACAAAACGAAAACATCACCTTGTCAGAAATATTCAAGCAGAAAGTTAACAGCAAGTAAGAATATTCAAATTACAGACAGAAATGTATATGTTCGAAGCATAGCAAATAACAAAGACGAGAGCTTCAGTTGTCCACTGTTAACTTCCTTTTCCTCGGCTGCCGAGTCCTTGCCCCCCTCGACCTCCTGGGATGCTTGGGCATCACCACCCTTAGCTTGTTGAGCAGCATTCCCGTCGTCTTCTGAGGACGAGCCGGAGCCTTCGGCCTCTTCTTCGTCAGAACTGGACTCAAGATCCAAGACGTTGCATTATAATCTGGAGGGGGAGGTCTTCAATGACGAGCCGTTCCTGCTGGGCCTTGAGCTTACGGGCATTATGCATGCCTCGTCAAAGCTGTCTGTCAATGCGCTCTTCAAAGCACATCAAGTTCAGACGCTTCGGCAGCTCGGACCAAGCTTTGCGAACCATCTCTCTCATGTCCTCTGAGCCCTGGCCTTAGCTTTTCTGTTGGCCACTTTCAGTTCAGAGAGAGCAAGAGTAAGGTCGCAACTTCGCCTTCAGCTTTCGTCGCTCGTCCTCCTTGCTTTGATCAGCCTCGACAGATTGCTTATAGGCTTCGACCTTTTCAGAGACCTCTGCCTCCATTCTCTTTGAAACCTCCTCCTGGACTCGGTTTCCATTCCGCATCGAGGGTTTCCTTGGCCTGCTCGAGGGCTTCTTTCTCCTTTCTCAGCTTGAAACTACTTGTAAGGCAACGCCATCGAGTAGTTCAAATCATGCAGCCGATGGCCATCATGTCCTGGGCATACTGCCTCTCAGCAATGATCAGATCTGTTTGCTGCTTAAATAATTCCTCGGCAGTCCGTTGACAGGCGAAGCCTCTCCTAGCCTCTCGACGTCCTCTCTGGCCTTTCTGACAAAGTGTCCATTCTGGCTAGACCCTGCAAACAAAGAACGAAAGAGTTAATAAAGATTTGCAAGAAATACTAAGTACCAAATACACACTCACCTCCGATGAAGAGACCAAAGAAGGCCCGACATAACCCTTGTCGCATCCTTGGAGGGTGTCCCGATAAGCCTTAGGAATGAGCCCCTAATCTCCGAAAGCATGCTTCGGCGCTCTTCCAGCTGAACTTCTTAGAGTCCCCAGAGACGACTCGCCCTCCTCTTCGATGTAGTCGTCGTCCTTTTATCATCCTCCTCAAGCTCTCGTTCGAGCTCGGCGTTCTTTGTCGAAAGAACGGTAAAACCCCTTTGACAGATTTAAATCTGGGATCTTTCGTTGCATGATCGGGTTGTCCCCTCTTCTGGGTTAGAGACGATGAGTGGAGGCTCTGCAGCCGGGTTGTCAGCGAAGGCCTGCAGATCAATTTCTTCGAAGTTCTGGACCATTTGGGCATTTCAAAGGGAATGTGATAGAGGTTCTTGTAATCCTCTATCTCTGTATCCTCTCTGGTCCATATCTTCTTCTTCTTCGTCCACGGCTCCCTCCAGTTGGAGCTCCTCTTGGGTCATCGGTTGTTTACCCTCTCGTCAGGCATAAACAACCTCACCCAATCGATGAATGAGCGATTCTTAGGCAGACTTCTCGCCATCCCCAGGAGCAGAGAAGAAACCATGGTGCTTTGATTTTTTCTTTTTCTTCTTTCTCGCTTCTTCAGCAGCTATTAACTGCTGAGCAGATGAAGTCCTCACAGGAGGATCTGTTGCGTTGAAGGGGTCGAGAGGGATACAGGCTCGTCGACAGTTACGACGTCGACATCCTGATGCTTGGTCTTTTTTGAATTTATGAGGCCTCGACTCATCTCCAGCCGTCGAGGACCTCTCTTTCCGTTTCATCACGGAGTATCCCTTCTCGCCATCTTTTTTCTTTGGGTCGTCTTGACCCTTTGTCCTTTTCGAACCAGGCTGTTGATCAGCCCTACTCTTTGCCACCCTCGATGGCTTTTCTGCAAAAGGAAATTCAAACACTCGGCCAGAAATATGTGATACACAAGTTATATACAAGTCAAAAACAAGATCCAAAGAAAGGATTCGACTGACTAAATAAGTCAAATCCGAGATGTGTATTTTACAAAGGGTGAAAGGATTCGTCCATAAGCCCCCCTAAGTAAAATATACAACTCCCTATTCGTCTATTAAACAAACCGTCGAACAAAGCTTTCGACTAATAAGATTCCTTTCGACAGATTAAACATGTCGAAGCTGGAGATGTGTATTTTACGAAGGATTGAGAGGATTCGTCTAGAAAACACCCAAGTAAAATACCCATCTCCTCATTCGTCTTTCAGACGTTTCGTCGAAGCAAAGGCTTTCGACTAATGAACTCCTTTCGACAGATTAAACATGTCGAAGCTGGAGATGTGTATTTTACAAGGGTTGAAAGATTCGTCCAGAAAATACACCCAAGAAAAATACCATCTCCTCATTCGTCTTTCAGACGTTTCGTCGAAGCAAAGGCTTTCGACTAAAAAACTGCTTTCGACGGATTAAACATGTCGAAGCTGGAGATGTGTATTTTACGAAGGTTGAGAGGATTCGTCCAGAAATACACCCAAGTAAAATACCCATCTCCTCATTCGTCTTTCAGACGTTTCGTCGAAGCAAAGGCTTTCGACTAATAAACTGCTTTCGACGGATTAAACATGTCGAAGCTGGAGATGTGTATTTTACGAAGGTTGAGAGGATTTGTCCAGAAATACACCCAAGTAAAATACCCATCTCCTCATTCGTCTTCAGATGTTTCGTCGAAGCAAAGGCTTTCGACTAAAACTCTCCTCTCGACAAATTAAACATGTCGAAGCAGAGATGTGTATTTTACAAAGGATACTGGGTTTCGTCCAAAAATTGAACCTTTGTAAAATACACATCTCCCTATTCGTCCAATATTCGATTCGTCGAAGGAAGGCTTCGACTAAGTGAAAATGTCGAAACATTCAGTTAAAAGTTTTTGTAAAAATACCCATCTCCATTTTCGACTTTAAGTAAATGTATGTCGAAAATTAGTGATGGACGAAGACATTGAATAAAATAAACAAGTCGAGAGATATACCTTGTTCTCTTTCTCTTTCGTCGAGTGTCATCACTCGACTTGTCTGAGTTCAGCAAAATACTCTAAGTCATCCATGCCTTTTTGCTTTGGTGGCAGTTTTCTACGAGCAACGTCTGCAATAAGACAAAAGAAAAGGATAAGTGAATCATAAATAAACACAGTCAAGTCACAAATGTACAGCCTATTCTACTACCTCGAGCCCCGTCATTGACAGCGACGAGTTGAAGGCCTAGAGGAATAAGGGTCCCTATACCAATAGTGCAAGGTACCCAACTGTTTGGAATTTTTTCGGGAATCGGCTTCCCAGTCTTAGGATTCTTTTCCACAGATCCATTGGATTACTTTCGAGGGGTCTTTCTTTTCAAGGAAATACCCCACCTGCCCGTTTTTTCTTCAGCGGTGAGAGGGTCCAAGTCTCTAACACGATTGCCCCTAGCTTAAGGAAGTGTTGGCACACTTGTTATACACACTTAATGTGTTGCTTCTGAGCATCAGACAGCTCGCCGAATCGAGGATTTCGAAGAATAAAAATTGTGACTTCCAAGGACTCCCTTGTTAGGTTTGTCGAAGACAGTCACCTTGCCTCTGGCATGCTCAATCTTGAACCATCCCCTTTACATCTGGGTTTCGACTCAGCTGGTGGATGTGCACAAAGACGTTGACCGACGGAGCCCAGCCTTTCACAGCACATACCACCAAGTAATTTAAAATATGAAGGAAGGAATTGGGAGTCAGCTGACAGATGTCGATCCCATAAAAACGCAGTACTTTCCCATAAAACTTGTTCAGTGGAGGACGAACGCCATAATCCATTACCTCCAAGTAAAGGGATGATAGCCATAAGGACAGTCCAATACTGTCTCTCCAACCTCTGGAACGACAAACTTCTGTCGATTAGGTAAAAGAAAATCATGTCGAAGGGTTGTCGCTAACCAGGTTAGCTTCTCATGAACTGCATGTGATATCTTAACATTGTCGGGAGCCTCTTTTCCCTTTGGCACATACAAGTCAAGTATTTTGGGGTTCTTGGGCAGACATGTGTATTTCTTCCCCTGACGAACCCTCACTGCCACTAGTTGAGGTTTCATCAGCCGAATCATCACTAGATGATTCATCTCCGTATGACGAAGAGTCACTTTGGAGGCCCTCTCAGCAGGACTTGGGAAGATCCAACTTCTTCCTCGGATGACATCTCTTCCTCGTCACTAGAAGAGAGATAGTCGCCTATACGGACCTCTCGGTGCGTCTTCATCATCCTCCAGGTTGGAGGTAATAATGGTTGATTCGATGTTTCTGGAGAGCACCTCTTCACCTTCAGTATAAGGCACCAGCTCGGACGGCGAGACAGATATATGACATGCTCCCCAGATGGGAGCCTTCGAGTTTGTTTTGTTCTTGCCATACTTCGAGATTTGTAATCTGTGAGGCAAGAACGACGAGAGACAATCAATATAGGTGTTCCTTGATCTCGATGTTGGCCTGGGTTTAATGGTACCCCCAACACCCATCTTAAAGGGCATCACTCTTTCGATGGGTAGCACACAAAGACAAGAAAAATAAATAAAACGAAGTAAGGAGAAAGGACCTGATTAAAGCAAGACTGATCGTTGGCTAACTGTACTTCTCGTCGGACTGAGATGTGTGAAAAACTGAAACGTCGAAAGCCAAAAACTGTAGAGCAGTAAATGGTTAAAATATTGAAATCTAGAGAGAGAAAGAAGAGAGAGGCAGAGCTACAGCAATAAATGTGAATTTTCTCTCTCCTCCAAAAGCTTTATATAGGTGGTGGTAAAACTTTTCACCTACCCACCGTCATCTAAGGGAAATCAAACCGGTCATCCCAAGTCAACAACCGGCTACCAATCACTCGTTTTTTCCCGCCGAAAGCTCCCAAATCGAGTCAACCTTGATGTTTTACTCAATTTGAGGGGCAAATGATGTGGCATCCTAGTTGGATGCCACCTGGATCTTGATTGGGTGACGTGGCGCCCCATAAAAGCCACGTAAGCATTGAAAATAGGGTGACTTGTACCCTTCAAATCACGCCGCTTGTATAAAGATACTCTGATAAGAGAATAATTTTACTGAAATGATGGAGGCTACTAAGGGAATTAACCCTAAAAAGGGAAACCCTAGTAACCTAACCATGGGCCTCTATGGTGAAATAAGTCCAAGCCCACTATTTTGGGAACAATATAAATACCTCATTTATTGCACTGTTCCCAACTTACATAATTTCAGACCCCTCACATCAGTCATTTTCTCTGACATTCCTTACACCAAAAAGGGAATTCTCTGACCCCACCTTCGTACTTTTTACCTCATTGATCAGTGTCTGACTTAGGCATTAGGGATAATCAATAGATTATCTCCTTTGTTTCGGGTTGCACGAGAGCCCTGTGACGAGAGCTTGTTCAGTCCAGAGCCTACGAAGTCTAGAGTCTGTTCAATCCAGAGCCATTCAGTCCATAGGTCCCTGAGTCGAGAGCTTTTCTGGTTTCACAACCTCTCGACGTTTCACTTCTAATCATCCGACTTCCACGGTCAGCGTGACTAGGGAGAAACCTAATCACCCCTTGTATTCCACCTCACATCTCTCGTTACTCTTGTAACAACAAATGGAGATTAACACAAAATAACGCTTGAGAATCAAATCGCTAAAAAATATTATTTGTCGTGATTAAGCAATTGTCTTCAACCATCCACCCCTCGAAAAATACGAATTTAGCAAGTGCTGCATAGTCGATAATGGGCCTTCGAGTTTTAACATCTAATAACACTAAAGAATCATATCGCGTTAATCTTATGATATACAACGACATTACGACAATTAAAAAGTTYCAGTAATGGTCTTGAACGAAAAGACCTAAAATGTGAACGTAGTATAACAATGGCAAGAAGAAAGCAATGAGCCAATCTATTTACTTAAAAGAATCCAACTTTTAAAAACCACCTCAACTTCTCACCATAAAGCTTCCCTCCAAAATAACCCTTCTAATAATCCTTCCCTCCAAAAAAAACCCAATTAAAAACTACATTTTATTATTTTTTTTTTTAAAAAAAAACTAAGAGTAGAAAACAATAACCGTATTCAATTTAATAGGCATAAACATTTAATATGACTTTTGCCCAACTCAAATGTTAGAATCTATTTACTTACAAGAATCCAACCTTTAAAAACTACCTCAACTTCTCACCATAAAGCATCCCTCCAAAATAACCCTTTTAATAATCCTTCCCTCCAAAAAAACTCAATTAAAAACTACATTTTATTATTTAAAAAAAACTAAGAGGAGAAAACAATAGCCGTATTCAGTTTAATAGGCATAAACATTGAATATGACTTTTACCCAACTCAAATGTTAGAATTCGATTTAAGACACATTAAACTTCATAAATTTTGTTGCTTTTTGTTTGTGACATGTTAAAAATATTACAATAAAATAAACCTTCGTGCAATAAAGTCATATTTAATTATAAAGTGAAGTCTATTTAATTAAGAAAATGAAGCACACCAAATTCACTTGGCTAATAAGGATTGTAATTATAAAAATTAAACATTCAACATTTATATAAACATACAAATCATATTATTGTAAAAAAAATCATGTTTTCAGTCATATATGTTCTCATTTTTATTTTTTATGAATACCGTACGCACCGTGCAATTGCACGGGTACAATCTAGTGACCATTGAAAAAAATGAAATAAAAAACAACCACCATTGAAAGGTCGTTGAAGAAGATAAAGTCTGTAACAATGACAAGAACATACAGCAAAAAAAATGGATGATGATGATTATTTGAAAAAAAAAAAAGTTGATGATGATTATTTAGTAAAGAATGGTATCTTAGTAAAAGCACAATATAATTATATAAGGGTAAAATTGTAAATCACATTCTAATAAATTAAGAGCATAAATGTAAATTTAATCTACTTTTTTTGACGAGAAATTTAGTCTACTTAATGAAGGATAAATTTGTAGTTTACCCTCTAATATAACAAGGGCAAATATGTAAATTTACATTTTTCGTATTTGAGGCATATATGCGTAAATACGAAATAAAATAAAAATAGAATTCATAATTTTAAAATTACATATTTGGYAGTAATACATAAATACATGTATTTTGTATAGTTGTACAAAATACATACATTTTTCATACATTTAACTATACAATGATGAGTCATTAGTTTGGAGTGATTTGATTGGCTGATCGAAAAGCATTACGATGGCCTTTTTTTACGAAGGGCATAGTATAATTTTTCTGTGTTTGGGTATGAATTTTAATATAGAATACTTAATATAGATATAAATATAGATTTAAGACATCCTAAAATGGTGAGGTAAAAAGACATGGTCGATTGAACTAGATTCAATTCATTTTTATACAAGTTTTAAATTTAAGAGAGAGCAAATACATTTCTAATGTATACTTTGCTGTGTAAATAATATGTATGAATCYTCTAGTYAAATGCATACGAAAATCAGGTGGAAAATCGGGGACTAACTAGTATATACTCCCTCTATTCCATGAAYATCCTGCCAGTTGCTATTCATACGCTTTCCAATGCATGTTTTGTATCGTTTATATCTTTAGTTAAACATTTGAGAAAATAATGAAAATTGAATATTAATAATCTATTCATTAATACGAATCAAACAWGACCCCACATGACTATATTTATAACTATACATTGATAATTATTTACAAGATTCTCTTCAATTGTGAATAGTAAAATAAACGGGTATGGCATGAACTTCAGGGAACGGAGGGAGTATTCGATATAGCTTATTGTTTGGTATATTGAGGTTTTTTTCGTAATTAAGGTGAACATATGGTAACTTGCATGTGCGTCGTTAGTTGGCTCTGTTTTTTTTTTTGGGAAAGGAAGACAAAACACAAGAGTTAGAGGGCACCTTTCCTTTCTCTAGTGGCAAGTACATGGGTCATACTAACTACGCTACGAGAAAATTTATTAATAACTAAGGCATTGTCCATTTGTGTTTAGTTAATCAGGGTACCTTGTATGTTGACTGTAGTTATCTTTCAACCACTCCCTTTTACTCAATTGCAATTGTTCCCAATTCATTTTTTTATGACTTCCAACATTTCCCCTTCTCGATTACACTTCTACTGCTTTGAAGTTCGCAACCACTCGCAACCATTGTTCTGGGTTTAACAATTGGCTTTTTCTTTYCAAGGAAGTAAAAGTTTCTTTTGCTGCTGAACATTTGAGTCCGGATGGAGCTGCTCATGATGGTGGTGTTTCAAACTCTTTGAATTAGAGTGAAGATTTCGATTCGTTAAATTGATTGGAGCTTCTAAATTGCAGTATTAAAGATGCATGATATTATAGCAGAGCCCTTGTGTGTAATATTATTGTAATGTTAATTTTTTTTAAGGTTAAATGGTTAAACACTAGTAATTTTGTTTGTTACAAATAAGAATGTAGGTGTTGATTTTGGGCTGTTAGAGCATATGCATCGATGATTTTTTTTTGTCATAAATTTGGTGAATAAATTAGTCATCAAGCTCCATCAATGAAAATATGAGTGACCAAAAAACTCAGAAGGTGATTATTCACCCAACTCGTCTTCAAGAGAAGAGTTGGATGATTTTTTAATTGAAGTGGGCCTCGCGCAATACTACTGATTTTCTATTATTATTTTTTTGCTGAACAAGAGCCAAAACGCGTCGTTTTGACTCTCAATGGAGCAAAACGACGCCATTTAAGCCTATTAAATGGCAAAAAAAGGAGACAGTGGGCTGACAGTGGCAGAGACACGCGGTCCGATCGCGACTCGCCACGTCAGCATTGCTYGGCTAATTAACCTATTTACTTCTAATCTTATTTGGCCTATTTCACCATTATATAAAAATTAAAAAAATAAATAAATAATACAAAAATTCATAACTTTTCAAGATCTATAAATAGACACCTATATTGCTATATTTTTCTTCACAATCCAATTCACTCTTCTTTAAACCTTAGTTTAATTCTCAAAAAATTCAGAAAAATTGTTTTTAATCCAAAAAAATACTAAAAAATCTGAAAAAATTGTTTTTAATCCGATAGTTTTAAGTTGCATGATATATGTAATTAATCCGAAAATTAATAATATAACCCGAAAATATAAATTAAAACGGATTTTATTAATTAATCCGTTTTAAATAAATAATCCGAAAATCACAAGTTAATCCGAAATTAGTACTAAAACGTAATTAATTAAACATTAAACTCGATTAATAGTACCGAAATTCGACATAATTGTAATTAGACAACGATAATTAAAAACAAAATGATGACTTAGATGTGAGAGAAAGTGTTTTGGGGTAAAGTTAAAAAGTAGGAGAGAGAGGGATGCTGAATTTTTTTGGGTCATTGGTGTAGGTAGGGTGAAAGAAATTTTCTTGAAATGAAAAAGGATGAGTGAGAAAGTGTTAGAGAGAGAGGGATGAATGAATTTTTGGGTCTTTGGTGGAGGTGCTCTTATGCTGCTGTGAAGTGTGAGGGAATGAGATAAGTTTGGATGAAAAATCAAGAATGATGAGTAAATAAGTAAAGGAATATTAATTATTTTAGGAGTAAAAGTAACATTAATTGGTAAAAAAGTGAAAGATGAAAAGGAAATGTAAAGAATAAAAAGGGAACACCAAAAAAATGAAACGTAAAAAACAAACTAGAACGGAGGGCCGGGAGTAGTTTTTATCTTTTTCATAAATTGTAAAAATAGAAACGAACAACTTTAAATTTTGAAAGTCAAACTTCATCTGTTTCCTTTTGTTTATTTTGTTTGGAATCGGAGAGAAAATTAAGCAAAATGAATCTTTAATTAATAGCATGTGTTAATTTAATATTTTCTCCGTTTTTAAATAAGTGTCTCACTTTGTAAATTGCGATTTTTGAGGCAAAATTTGGTTGAGTTATGAGGTGTGAGGGTGGGGGCCAAAAAATATGAAAAAGGGATTAAAGTATATGTATTGATTAATAAAGTATGTGTAGAAATAAATAGTGTTTTATTTATGGTTCCCACATAAAAGAGAGAAATTAGTATTTTAATTGTGCGCGCTCCCACTCCAAAAAAAAGGAAAGAAATGAAAGTGAAGCAAGTAATATTTCTACTTTAAAATAAAGTTATTGACTTTTTTATTTGGTAGAATGGGAAAATGTAATAAATGTGTGTTGGAAAGTGAATTTTGGTGAGTAAACTAAATAGCGGATAAATATGATGGAAGAAAAATAATAAATATGATTCAATTTACCATGGAAAAGGTGGGTAAAGTTGTTGTTAAAAATAGAATAGATTCCAAATAAGACAAACATTTGGGAATTCAATGTCAGAAAACAAGACAAACAAGAGGGAACAGAGGGAGTAAATTAATTTATTGATGAGTTAAAAGTGTTTAATGAAATTTTTATCAGTTTTCAGCCACACAAGTGTAATTTTAAAATTTTAATTAAACATTAATTACTATTTAGCCACACAACTACACAAGTCTATTTTAGAATATTTTATGTCAACATTATTGAAGGTTTGGTGTTGTAAAGGGTAAAAAGTGTTATTTAGGGAATGAGGGGTTTAAGGGTATGAAGGTTTTAGGGAATGAGGGGTTGTAGTGTATCAATGTTTTAGGGAATGAAGAGTTTTACGTTATAAATGATTGTTGAATCTTCATAGTTTGATGTATTCTTAGATAAGTTCATTTACCTTTGACTTTGTTTTAAGTCAATTTTAAGAAAGTCAACCTAAGTTTCATGTCGAGAGATATTGATTTCAACCTTTGAGTTTGTTTTAAGTCAATTATAAGGATGTCAACCTCGGATCTTAGGAACCAAAGATCAAAGACGTAACAAATTGATGTTCTCCCGACTCGGTCTTCGGTAACTTTCATGTCGAGTGATCTTGATTTCAACCTTTGACTTTGTTTTAAGTCTAATTTAAGGAAGTCAACCTCGGATCTTAGTTACCAAAGATCAAAGACGTAAGAAATCGTTGTTCTCCTTACTCGATCTTCGATAAGTTTCATGATCTTGATTTTAACCTTTGACTTAGTTTTAAGTCAATTATAAGGATGTCAARCTTGGATCTTAGGTACCAAAGATCAAAGATGTAAGAAAATCGTTGTTCTCCATACTTGATCTTCGATAAGTTTCATGTCGAGAGATCTTGATTTCAACCTCTAAGTTTGTTTTAAGTCAATTCTAAGGATGACAACCTCGGATATTATGTTACTTGGCACAAAGTCGCTCAAAATCGTTGTACTCCATATTCGATCTCASGTAAGTTTCATGTCGAGTTTACTGTTTAATTAGGATCATAAATCATACACTTGATCTACAATTGGTTTCAACTCGATTGATCTTGATTCGATCCGTTGACTACTAAATACATTTGGAAGTCACTCGAGAATCCCTAAAGTTTGTATCCAATGTTTTGTGGGAGCATCCGAAAAGAATTATTCCRTAACTTGGAGACTTCATCGTAGTTAAGATCCTTAATCGTACATTTGATCTACATTTGGTTTCAACTCGGTCGATGTTGATTTGATCCGGTGATTAGTAAGGGTGTGTTCTTATCAACTTACTGGAATTCATCTTGAATTTGAATTATTTGAACTTATTTGACCATATCTTAACTTATCCGAACTAAACTTATATGAACTTATCTGAACGTATTTGAACTAATCGGAACTTATCTTATTCAATAAATACTGAAAATAAGTTGAGGACAATAGGCCTTAATTAACTAGATTTGGAATAAACTAAAGAATGATTCACTAATCTCGAGACTTCCACGTAGATTTAGACCATCGACCAGGACTTATCTCTCGAACAACTGCAGTTCATCTCCTACATCACTTCACGTGATCTCTACTTCAAAACCTTAATCCTACACTTTATCGTCATTTTGTTCCAGGTCGATATAACTAGTTAAGATCCTAAACCCTAAACCCTAAKCAATTAATTAATCAACTACAGTTAATAAATTAATTAATCAACTACAGTTAATAAACTCTATAAACTATTTMAGACAATAAACTATTTTAGAAATAAAATACAATTAGCCATCTCCGATGATTAATAAAATCAAGATAGATGCACGATTGTGTGGAACATTCCGTAAATTAAGACCATGTTCTTGTCAACTTATTTAGATAAGTATCAGTAAAAAAAAAGTTCAGTTCAGTAAAAATAAGTTCAGTTCAGTATTAATAAGTTCAGTTCAGTATTAATAAGTTCAGTTCGATAAAAATAAGTTCAATCATTCAGAAATTTGTTAAGGTTTCAGTAAAAATAAGTTCAGTGCAGTAAAAATAAGTTCTGTTAAGTTGAAATAAGTTTAGTTCAGTAAAATTCAGTTGACGAGAACAAGTCCTAATTCTAAACAACTACGTTTATTAAATCATCATTTTTAGGGTTTTGTGTCACTAACCATCTTTTATAAGGATCACTTTGTCACAAACCATCTAACCTGCAGCTAGTGGTAACAGGATCGTATCCACGAGGAAACAACAACTACTGATTAATTGAATAAAAGCATCTAAACTAGCAAGAAAAAATGTTGTTTTGTGATTTAGACTACTTAAAGCTAAAGACTACGATTAATGGAAGAGAATAACTATATGATAAAAGAATCTAGAGCTATGGTTCACTATAGCAGTAATTGACAACAATTTGGCATCAACAATTCATAACATGGCATAATTAAACAGGATTAAAGTTCTCTCGAATCAATTAAACCATAGAACTACTCCTAACCGTTATCTCTCGACCTAGGAGTCTCGTTCTACCTATTGATGTAGATCTTGTATTAAGTTTCAATCGCTAGATCTAGAAACTCGTGACTAATCTAATTACGCAATTAAGTCGTGCACTACCTAATTGAATAACATGAAGAACAATCAAATAGGAATTTAATTAAAAGCCAAGCCATGAATTGCATCAACCATTAATAACCAATCATACTGCTATAGATCCCCAATCGCTCTAGGATTAGACTACTCACTCATAATTGCACTAAACATGATGATTATAATGTGGAAGAACATAATTAAAGCAAGAATAATCAAAACAATAATAAAGCCCTAAAATAATTGGAGTAATAATTAATAAGCTAAAAAATTCAAGCAATAATCAAAAGTAAAATAATTGAAAGCAATAAGGAATTGAATTAAAGGAAGAATTAATTACCAAAAGAAAGATTGCAATTGATGATTGAATGATTGAATTCTATTGAAAAGCCAAAACTAGGTTCAACAACGTAATTGGGAATTTTTCTATCTTTTTGATGTAAACTAGAATAATAGAATAAAAGATTAAAAGATAGATAAAAATTATGATTTTTCCCTTAAATACTCCTAAAAAACTAAGATAGAAAAGCTTGCTCCTAATTACAAATATGCCATTACTAAAATCCAGCAAGGAAAGCCAGATAATCAATAAAAACGAGCCCCATCGATCGGATTAATGAAAGCCGATCGTTCGCGACAGGTTCGCCGCAGATTCGCAGGGCCATCTTGCGAAGGCCATAACTCGAGCTCTGGTGGTCCAAATAAGGCGTGCGACCTATCAAATCAAAGCTCTCGAAGTCTAGTTTCCAATGCAGTTGGAATCTCACGACGTACGAAACTTGACTTATGGTCAGAAGAGTGAGCATGTGTCAAATCGATGCTCTGCAACGATCATCTCCACGTAGCTCCACTCTAACTCCTTGCTACTTCTCCTAAAGCTCCGTAGTGCTCGAAATGAGTCCAAAATCCATCCAAATCAATGAAAAAACCTGAAACTCACTTAAACACTGAACCAATGACAAATTTAGTAGCAAAGACGGCCTTAAAAAGGCCAAAAACCATTCAATATAGCAAGAGAATGAGGGGAAAAACCATATATCTATACACTACATCACCATCTTTTCTAAACAAAATTGTCATAAACCATCTTATATGATACTTATCGTTGTTGACCACCATCTTATCGTCGGTTTCCAGTGTTGACTCACACGTGACATGCACGTGACCCACTAAAAGTCCTTTTTTTTAATTTTGTTTTTCGATTTTCTCCCATCTAAACCCTTTTCGATTTTCATCATTTTGTTTAATTGCTCCTCTGTTCCTTTTTTTGTTGGCTCTAACGGGTTTAGAGGGGAAAAAATCGAAAAAATAAAGGACTTTTAGTGGGTCACGTGCGAGTCAACGTCGGAAACCGGCMATAAGATGGTAGTCAACAACGATAAGTATCATATAAGATGATTTTTGACAATTTCGTTTAGAAAAGATGGTTTGTGACAAAGTGACCCTTATAAAAGATGGTTAGTGACAAAAAACTCCTTTAATAATTGAAAAAAGGGCACCAAGACTTTGGAGCAATACGTGGGCGACATCTACTAATATTCAGCCGTCTCATTTTAAATTAACGGATAAGATGTCAAGGATTCATGAGCACATGGATAACCCCTTCCTGCCGTTGGATATGTAAACATCTACGACCATTATTATACTAAAAGTAGGCACAACTAATCCAAAATAGTGGGAGGGAAAAGGGAGAAATACGTGGAGGCCAAGGTGTGTTGTTTGAATTTTTTACTACGTGGGGCCCGCAATACGTGGGACCGAATGAGACAAAAACATAATAAATCACAGTAAATACGTTTAGAAAACTAACGGATCAGAAATAAAGGAAACACCCCGTCAAACTTACAGATTAACGACATCAATACAAACAGACGAAATTACCCCTCAATATACATAATTAATCTATATCCAAGATAGACTAGTAATTTTCACCCATATATTCAAGAAATGATATGTATACAAGTATACGTCTATCAGATTAAACTCGCAAGCTTTATTACCATATAAGAATTAATCAAACTCCATCTCTCTTTATTCTTACGATTTTACAAGCTTCTTGAAGGATTCCAAACTATACTCGCCATTTATGGGAAAACTATTTACGCCCGTTTATTTGCAGCAATCCTATGATAGTGTAATATATGCGTAACTTCAACTTATAGGAGCTATGCTGGCATGCGAATTGCCCAAGTACCTCTTGACAATGTCGAGGCCACAAAGCTCCTTGACCACTGGCATGGTCGCGGGGACACTTAGTTGAAATGAGGGATCATAATTACGGCCGTTGATGCCATCCCACGAAGCAAGCTGCTTTCTGGCTTCTTGGATGGCAGCTCTGGTTGCACAGTGGACTGTTGCTGCAAGCAGCAACGGTGGTTCTCCAGACGCTGCAAGTAGGCCAAAACGTCAATATAAGGAAGAATTTCAGACCATACATTCAACAAACTATATGGTGGTTTTGAGGCCAGTAACACAGTTTTGCAGTCAAGAAAACCAATCAGCATAYTATACTGGCAGAAAATGTTGTTATATCATATGAGCGGTAAACCAAGAGTTGTACTAATTGGAATAAGGCGTAATTTTAACCTTTTTAGAGATCTCTCTTTGGGGAAAATGTGGGATAACAAAGGTAAGTTGTAAGAACACATACCTTTAGATGAGAGAACGCGCTTTTGATGATTCCCATTGTTCGTCATCTCAACATTCAGTTGTCTTGGAATGGTGTCAATCGTCGGGATTTTATACGTCCATGTGCTATCAGCAACCACCAGACCATCAGGATCAGTCAYATACTCTTCAAGCATGAAAAATCCGATACCTTGAACAAAGGCCCCTTCTATCTGTACAAGATGCAAAAACATAAAATTTTATAGTGCAAAAGTTCAAGACATAAACCTACAAATAGTTCAGGAACATATTTTGAAGTCTAATGTCCAACATAAAATTGTAAGGATCAGAGGGAAAAAGATGCAGCCACCAACCTGTCCCAAATCAACAGCAGGATTTAGACTTAGTCCGCAGTCATAAATGATGTCTGACTGCAATATAGCCGTTTCTCCGGTAAGAAGGTTCACCTCTACCTGCAGGAAGAACATAGTATCATAAGAATCCGACTTTTGACAGATGATCAGATAATTCTCAGGTGACCTTATTTCTTCTCACTTCTTCTCAGGCAGAATGATGATTTGCATGTGAGAGGCAGATGTAAATCAACTATGACAATGGCACAAAGAACAACTCCATAAAATGAAAGACTTCTAGAGCTTTACAAAGCTATTCTCAACATACTTTACCTCACTAACAGCAGCTCCATAATTTAGATATCTCATGGAAGGAAACTCGGGTACAAAATAAGTGCTTGCTGACAAATTCACTGATTGCATACCTGCCTGTAAATAGAAACCAAAAATGAGAGATGCAAATTTAGCAATTCATCAAAGAACAACTTTGGTATTGTTTTAAATAAACATCTACAGCAAAGAAATAGCAAAAATTTGGCATACTTCTGATGGAAAATGGTCATAACAACACCAAATCGGCAGTGATCGACCATAAGTAGTCCTTTTAAGTAATGGATTAATTACATATAGTCAACCAAAAAAGAACAAATGAAGATGATATATGTCGTTTGAGACTCTCATTCATTCAAAGCTTACACAACAGTATAATTACTCACTTGTAAAATCAGTGTCTCCCAGGTTACAGATGATCCCATTTGTTCCTGCAATCTCTCTTTGAGGGGAGTTAATCTCTCAACCAATGTATCGCAGCAGATCCTAACAGCCTCACAACTGGACTCAGAGGTAGTACTTCCAGCAGTAATCCCCCCTTGTACCATGCTTAATGTATCTGCTTGTATAACACGAACCTTATCTAAAAGCTCATCGCTTCCAGCACACTTAATCAAACTCAAGGCAAAAGCAGTCATCTGTTTTACTTTGGTCCATAGACCCTGACCAAGCTCAATACCTCCAACTTCCACAGATATCGACCCATCCGAAAGGATGCTTACTTTACCTGGGGTTGGTCTTAGCATAACACCATGCACGATGGGTAACCTGGATATGCCCTTCTTACGCCACTTGTTCAAGTTGTTAAACTGTTTCACCATATCTTTTCTTTGTTCATAGTTTGAAGATGAAGATAGRTTATCCCAAATTAAGGGAAGAGTAAATTCACCAGGCTCTACGCCAAAATTCTCAAAGAAAAGAGTTAAGCTATCAAATGTGTGGAAATTAATTTGTCGAACAACATCAACATCTATTGCAAGGGTTGAAGCTACATGTTCAATCACAGCTTCTGCAATAAAAGATCCTTGTACCTCACCAGGAGCTCGCATTGCGGACTTACTTGTATGATTTGTCTTGCATATTTTAAAGTCAAACGATAAAGCCCCCCAGTCATACTTCCTAAGTCCATTCACTATGTGTGCTGGTATCGTTGGGCTGATATCAACGTATATTCCAGCATTAATCAAGATATCAAGATGCAAGGCTGTAACCTTCCCCTCGAATGTAAATCCCACACTATAATTGATTTTCATTGGATGCCTTCCTCCGGCCATTATCATATCAGTTTTGCGATTGAGATACATCCTGACAGGACGTCGAAGTTTGTGTGCTGCTAGAGCACAAGCTGTTGCAACCTGTAAGACAGGTCAATATTTTCTTTGAGTTTGTGAAATGACTGGCTTTCTGCCTTTTACAAAGTAGATTTAAAAATGAGCAATTGCAAAATATCTATTGTCTAACAAAAAAACCTAGATAAACCATGTATGGTAGTTTATGCATCTTCTGACTGTCATTTTGCAATGATAGATGACAACTAAAAAAACACATTCACAATCAAAATAATACTTACAGGGACAGCTTTGAAAGCCTTTCCGCCAAAACCTCCTCCGACCCTTCTTGTGATGACACGAACATTGTTTGCAGGTACTCCAAGACAACTTGCAATCACACCGTGTGTAAATTCAGGAACTTGATTAGAACTATAAACCATCATGCAGTTATCTTCATCTGGAATAGCTAGGGCAGTTTGAGTCTCCAAATAGAAATAATACTGTGATGGGAGTCTGATCTACACATATCAGCAAGGGAAGTCAGAACAATATTATATTGTTATCACTTGTACATATTATTTACATTATTTACTTCCTTGAACACAAATAAGTTTAGTCATCAAGCACATGAGAGATACCTCAGCTGAAAGTATTCTCTGGTTAGCTTTGGCCATGCCCTTTGCAAAGTCACCTACTGGTTTAGGGCACATATAAGACGGGATTTCGAAAAAGCTACTCCTCTCAACTGCATCTTCAACTGTCAAGATTGGTGCCTCTACATTTTCTAAGTCATACTCGACGATTGCTTTAGTCGCTGCAATATCTGCATGTCTCTGTGTATCTGCCACCTATCATGGTCTCAAATAATTGAGTAAACCTCGAAATATAAATTCAGAAAAAAAAAAGACAGAATTATTGATTGACTCACCACTAATGCAATACGTTCACCAGCACACCTTGCAAAATCATCAGCAAATAATATCTCACTCCCAAACATTGTTTCTGCTCCTATATTCTTTCCATCGCGTGGTATGTCTTTAAAGGAAACAATGTCAACAAAGCCATCAGGAGATGCTTTAGACTCAAATCTCACACATTTTATCTTTACCAATGGCTTTGTGCTGTATACAAATGCTCCATGAAGACAGTCTTTTGGAGAAGGAATATCATCAACATATATAGCCTCGCCTGCAAAAGGAAACATAAAATGAAACAAAGAATACACAAAACAAAGGTTTACTTGCACCTGCTGGTTAAAGAAAGAAAAGGGCAGAAATAACGGAAGCTGCTCATTTGTAGGCTACTTTTATTTCAACATACAACTACACTAACAAAAAAACCAGTCCATTTTGGTGTCAAGTATAAACCAATCTAAGAGTAAACAAACATTGATCAATTTTAAAAGTATAAACCAACCAGATGCCTGGAGAGCAGCTCCTGTTTTGCCAATGGGCTTCCCAACAGGATGATAATCCGTGCTCAGAGCAATTTCCTGCTTTGCAGGTAATAATAGAGATTGTGTTCTTGACAGAGGATCAATGTATCCATTCAACCCTGAACTAGGAGATACAACATGAGTTTCAATTAAAGTGTGTAGGAACTCAAAAACGAATGCCTCCGCTAAGCTTGTCCGGTAGGAAGGATGTGAAATGCCATGTTCAGGCACCACAATATCTCGAATTAGATTTATTGTTTTGTGAAGAACTTTGTGGTTAAGAAGTTTTCCACCTAAGAACTCCTCAACTTTTCTAGCACGCACTGCATGCTTAGCTCCATAAGCGCCAAAGGCCAACTGAATTTTGTTCACTATGAAGCCATCATCAMATTCAGCGGGAAAAACTTCGGCATAGAAAGRAGRATTTYGAAAAGGAATTGCATACCCAAGAGGACGAGGTGCTGCTCTATATGTCTCAAACATGAKTTTATAATTTGACCCCAAGGAAGGTTCCCAAATCGYAATCTTGACACACACGATTATACTTTTTGAATCTAAGGGGGGTCTTACKAAAAATTCCTCCAKTTTGATAGTCTCCCTTTTTMAGTTGRTTATTAGCTCCAAGCTAGAATCTATAGCTAAAAGTACAGTAACAATGTCTGAAGGAAATCCTAACCTTTGTGCCATGACTAAATTTCCTCCGATGCTTGCTGAGTTTCTAATGGATCGAGAAGCAATTTTTTCAAAATGAGCAGCAATTTTCTTCAACACTGTCAAACTGCCTTCACTCAGCCTATCTTTGCCACCCTCCTTCAGTACTATAATAGCCTTAGAGATTGAAACAGCRGCTCCAATGTAGAGGTACTCAGAATCTCTTTCAACCATAGAGAGTTTAGGAATACACCTTAGGTCTATGTAGGTGTCGTACCTTTCGAGCTCCTTATAGTAACCTGCACCGGTATTACTTACAACTAGTTTGACTCGACCCTGACCCACACTGTTGGCCTCAATTCTTTCCAGCCTGCTGTGGAGCTCCTCGATGCTAAGAGGGGTATGCCAAGAATATTTCCCCGAGTCCAATAGCTTTTTTAACTTAATTTCGTCCTTCAAATAATCAGGAAATGTCAACATCTTACAACTGCGATCATAAACAGGTAGCCTACTCCCCTTAACGTCCTTATTCTCATCCTTCTGCCAAAATGCATTAAAACCTAAATCCTCAATATCCACATCTTCTGCAAAGCTTTTGCAAGCATCGGCAATAGGTCGATATCCAGTACACCTACATAGGTTTCCAGCTATGGCTTTCTCTGCSTCAYAACCTTTCAGTTTTGAAAACCCAGGAGAGGGTTCTGGYCCARCYCTCTTSTCAGCATTGATAAGGGCCGAAAAGAGAGAAACACACATTCCAGGTGTACAATAGCCACACTGAGAGGCATGGAAGCCAGCCAATCTTTGGTGTATTGCATGAAAGCCTTCTTTTTGACTTCCAAGGCCTTCAGTTGTAGTGATAGAACAGTCATGTATACTGCAAAGAAGTGTTAAGCATGAATTTACCGTATAATCGTCAACCTCATCACGTACAGGGTCGTATTTGGATAGCAGCACAATACAGGCCCCGCAACCACCTGCAGTTATTGAAAGTGAACAAAAAAGTCAGAAACAACTAGCTCCGGGATCTTATCTTGATTTAAGCATGAACACAAAAAAGTCAGAAACAACTAGCTCCGGGATTCTAAGATGCCATTACACAGACTATAACTCTAGCTAACAAAATATGCAGTGCATGCTCTTGTCCTGCTGTTCATTACGATTTAGGCAAAATCGCAAACACTATGAAAAACTCTTATAAATTCCTTTTCCATTGGTCTACGCTTTGTTTCCCTAAGTTCTAAGTTCTTACTACAAATATGTACGAAAAACAAGAATCTGTCAATTGATGTTATCAATGAAATAAAAAAAGGCACTTAGGCCTGAGCACGGATTGGATATCCGATATCCAAAAATCTGGAGATATCCGTATCCAATTCGAAATGTTTCGGATATCCGATATCCGAAAATTTTCGGATCGGATACTACGGATATCCGATATCTGATTTTGATTAATTTATTTTTAAAAAATTATAGAAATATATTATAAAATATTAAATTTTCATAAAAAAAAAATATTTTCGGATAAAGTATCGGATATCTGATATCCGATTTTTTTTTGAATATTTTTCGGATATCCGAAAATTAATATCCGAATTGGTATCTGATATCCAATATCCAAAGTATTCAAATTTACAATAATTCATTTAATTATTAGTATCCAAAATTTCTTATTACTACTGTTGAGAGTATATTCCACATGTATTCCACATTGAAATAAAGAATGAAAAGATAATGACAAATATATAAGTTTAGTTGGCTACTCCATATATTACCAATTGGTTTTACAATGGAACCTCGCCGAGCTTGTGTATAGTCATACTAAGTACATACTAACATCGAACTTTCACACCTAAAGAAAGATATACTCTTCGTGGGTCCGTCTCAAGCTATTTGCACTATTTACTTTTTATAATTTTTTGATAAATTTATAATGTAATTTGAATAAAATAGTTGAAGTAAGATTTTGTTAGATTTGTTATAATTAATTAATATAATTTTTTATAATTTTCTAAAATATACGATTTGAAATATTAAGAGTTAAAGAAAAGTTTTAAAAAAGTGTTAAACGGTAGGGTACAAGTAAACAAAAACACATGGACTAATAAAATACTAAACTTACAAATGAAATCTTTATAGTTTATAGGTTCATTTAGTACTTTATTTCAAAAGGTTGCAATAGAATGGTGAGAAATTGAGAATAATAACCTCAACCGTATGGATTGATAATTCAAAGATATGAATTTTGATGGTATGTTAGAACAATAGAGGGTAGTAACGGATAATCACTCTAAGGCACGGAGAATACGCTTTCCTTTTAGTTTAATTTCGCCCCTCTAYGATCACCGGGTTACCACGAAATAACTAATGAGATACAATGGAGAGAACAACTTACTTTGTTGATCTACAAAGCAAGTCAAGAAAAAGAACTTTGTGTTTGAATTTGTGAAAACACTCTCTGAAAAGTTTGCAAGAAGTTTCAAAGAGAAAGCAAGTAAACCACAAGAGACAACAAGAATATAATTCAGTGTTTTTGATGTGTCTAGCAAATGAATTAAGCTTGGCCTTTTATAGGCACTTAGGAGTCCTCCCAACAGCCACATTAAGGAGTGTAACCCCCCTAATCAATGCAATCAATGGCCAAATCAATCTGAGTTAATGGTGTTTAAAACCAATTCAAACTCATACTAATTGATTTACAACAGCCATAATCTCATTTAAATGACATATCAATTGGATTAAGTAGGCACCCAACGGACAAAATCATTATAGCAAAGATTAAAACCTGATCGCGCATTAAAACGCGATCAGGGTGCATATGGCGTGGCGCCATATAGTGGCAGTGGCAAATGGCGTGGCGCCACTGAGGTGGCGRGGCGCCATTTGRCTTCTGTCCGTTTCTCCGCCAAATTTCTTCCTAAATTGGTTTTTACTCCAATTAGCCCTTTGCTATAACTTGTCCGTTATATTTAATTATCAAATTCATTTGTCCAAGGTCCATTTATGCATAAATGTTCCAACAGTCCTCCTCCCATTTATGACATAAATGTTTGACAACCTCTTTTACTTGCAAATTAAAATCAAACATACTTATGCATATAGAAATATCTTAAAGATTGAATTCCTACTTAGTGTATGCACACTTAACAATGATTCCAATCGTGGTTGATGGACTATACCTTGAATCCACAATCCCTACGAATCACCGAAGGTACAACACAACAAGCACTAACAAATTCCTTTAACCTCGATACCTAGTACGCATGGTATCCATATCCATTCATGAGCGTTTCAAGTTAAGCCCAAACTTGACGAGGCGGCCAAACTCTAACTCATATAGGTAAATCTTAACGTACCGACTCCTGCAATTGAGTCTTCCCTCAAAGATTCATTAAGAATTTTCATAAAATTCAACCTCTTTATCATTGCAGAGATTTGCACTAACCTTGGGATGAAAACACAAGTGCACACAACCATCAAATGAATTCTATCCTCATTTGAATTCGAGATCCAACGTTGTATTAGACGTCGAATTGAGTTCCTTTCATTGAAGTTGTTCAATAGGCTTAGAACCCATCCCTTTGTTCATTTTAACCAACAACTCCCTTGGCAACGGTTTAGTAAACGTATCCGCCAAATTGAGTTGAGACCGAACAAAACAATGGTTATACAACCATCTTGATCATTTGACGAACATAGCTATGTCTAACCCAATGTGCCTTGATTTGGCCATTATAGACTTCGCTATACGCCTTTGCAATTGTTGAAGCACTATCACAATGTATAGCAGAGGTGACATAGGTTTTACCCACAAATCAACTCACTCAACACATTCCTTAGCCATTCCGCTTCTTTGCAACAAGAGGCTAAAGCTATGAATTTCGATGCCATAGTTGAATCAGTTATACATGTTTTCTTCTTTGAGGCCCATGAAATGGCACCTCCTCCAAGAAGAAACACCCATCCACTTGTGTGGACGAAAAATCTTCCTTATTGGAAATCCAACTAGCATCCGTGTTTCCTTCTAAACGAAGGATCCCCCGGTATATGTCAACACATAGTCCTTGGTTTTCTTCAAATACGAAGCACTCTCCTTAGAGCATTCCAATGCATCATACTAGGATTACTAGTATACCACTTAGCTTACCAATAACAAAAGCTATATTCGGTCTAGTGCTAGTCATTGCATACATCAAAATACCAACCAAGCTTGCATACTCCAATTGTGCAATTGGAGTACCACTACTCGGAACCAAACTAACGTTAGGATCCATAGGAGTAGCAAAATAACTTGAGTTAGACTCATTGAACCTCTGATCACTTTCTCAATGTAATGAGATTGTGACAAGAAATAGTTCCTTCTCCTCTCACAATCTTTATACAAGAATCACATCCGCTTGTCCCAAATCTTTCATGGAAAAGCTACTTGAGAGAAAAACTTTGGTCTTTATGACTTCATCCAAATCAGTTCCAAAGATAAGCATATCGTCAACATATAGCAATTATGTCACTTTACCGCTATCATCAAATTTGCTATTATAACACATTATCAGACTGATTAATTTTGAAACCATAGCCAAGACAACATCATCAAATTTTTGATGCCATTGCTTAGGTGCTTGTTTTAGCCCATACAAAGATCTAACTAACTTGCAAACCTTCGTTTCTTGTCCTTTGACTTTGAAACCCTCTGGTTGATTCATGTACACTTTCTCCTCCAATTCACCATTAAGGAAGCAGTTTTGACATCCATTTGGTGAATTTCAAGACATGAATCGCGCTTAACGCAATTAAAAGTCTAATGGTAGCTATTCTTGCCACCGGAGCATAAGTGTCAAAGTAATCGATACCATACTTTTGCCTAAACCTTGAGCCACTAACGGGCTTTGTGTTTTATATGTTCCATCAACTCTTCTTTTGTAACAAAAATCCACTTACAACCAAGAGGTTTGCAACGGGAGGTAAATCCGATAGACCCAAGTATATTCCCAATATGGAATCCATTTCATCATTACGACCTCTTTCCAAAAAGCGGCATCATGAGACTTCATTGCCTCATCAAAGGATTTAGGATCCTCCTCCATATGGTAACAATATGAGCTTGAGTCTCAAGAGACCCTTGACCCTTCAACAAATATAGTTGAAAATCCGGTCCAAAGATTTCGCTTTTCTAATTCTTTTACTTTTCCTCACTTCCGGAATGTGTAGTATCATGATCATTAGTAATGTCCACTACAATGGAAGTACTAGTACTAGGTACCATGTCCTTTGGTCTAGGAATCGATGAAAATCGTGTTTCATCAAATATTGCATCCCTTGATTCTATCACGGAGTGAAGAAACAAAATCATTATGTTCTAAGACATAAAACCTATAGGCTTTGCTATTTTCAGCATAACCTATAAAGACGCAATTAATCCCTCTTTCACCCAACGTTTTACGTTTAGGTTCCGTCAATTTGACAATTGCCCTACAACCCCAAACCCTAAGATAATGGAAATTAGGCTTCCTTTTAGACCCCAAAGTTCATATGGGTAATCTTGTTCCTTTTATTTGGAACACGATTCAAAACATAACATGCCGTAAGCATTGCTTCACCCCAAAAACCGTCACTAATCCGAATTAGATAGCATGGAATTAACCATTTCTTTTTAAAGTCCTTTTTCCTTCCGCCACACCATTACTTTGTGATAGTATATGGTGGGTCGTTCATGATTATACCAATGGATTTAAAATAACTTGGATCAAAGTATTCACCACCCCTATCGTCGAAGTTTCTTAATTTTAAATCAAGTTGTAATTTCACTTCGGTCTATAGATCTTAAATTTATCAAGGGTTCATTTTTAATGATAACAAATACAAGTAACAAAACCTTGATGCATCATCATAAAAGTTACAACATATTTCTTATTGCCTAAAGAAGGTGAACTATGTAAGTCACATAAGTCACTATGCACCAATTCAAGCAAATTGTTTGTCTTGTTCACACTTGGAAAAGGGGTCCTTGTGATTTTATTTAACATGCAAGTTTTACACTTCTCTAAATTTAATCGAATGGTGGATTAATCCCATTTTAGACATGTCATATAACACGATTATTCACATGACAAAACGATTGTGCCAAAGAGAAGAAAACATCAAGCATATAAACAGAATCAACAATTTTATTATTAATATTGAGCTTAAACATGCCTTACAATAATAACCTTGACCAACATAAATGCCCCCCTTAGAAAGTACAACTTATCGGACTCAAAAAACCATTCTAAACAAACTTATTCAAGAGACCTCGCGACACAAGTTTTTCCTAACCTTCGGGTACAAAAACAACATCTCTAAGAGTAAGAGTTTTCCCGATGTACAAAACTCTTACTTGGCCTATTCCCTAGCCTGACCGTAGAATCTTTCTCATGTACAAGATTGGCCATCTTCCAATTCTTGTAGGTTTTGAAAAAATGTCTATCTTTGCACACATGTCTAGGGCTCCCGAATCAATCCACAAGTATCATCACCTGCACACACACAATCTCAGAAATCATAGCTACAAAATTCATTTCGTCATTTGTAACTACATGTGTATGCCATACCTTGGTTTGAAGGACACCTTTAGGTTGATCCTTCTTGCTTCTTCTTCTTGGAAGGCAATCCTCTTCAAATGAGGATCGTTGCAACCCAACAAAGCCAAAGCCTTCGTTCTTTGTTTGCAACATTGGTAGAATTGACATTGGATTTCTCTAGTCCCGTTGACTCACCACCTCTACCACATTTTATGGCAGGATTTTTAGACATCGTTATTAGTGTCCTTAACCCCATCTTGAGCCCGGATACCCTCTTCAATACGAAGATGTGTACCAATTGCTCCATGGTCATGTCCTCTTTTTTATGTTTTAAAGGTTTTTAGTTTCTCTCCAAGATGGTGGTAATTTATCAATATAGATGCAACCGCAATGGCTTCATCATCACCATTCCATGTGCTTGAATTTGGTTCAAAAAGTGATGAATTTCATGGAATTGTTCCATATAGGCCGGTCAATAGTCATTTTAAAAGATTAAAATTACTAACAAGGAATTTCTTACTTGAAGCATCCTCGGAAATGTATTTGGCCTCCAAAGAATCCCAAAGCGCCTTTGCATTTCCGCATTTTGATAAAAGATCGAACAAAGAATCCGAAAGAGCATTGAGGATATGACCACGCACACGTAGTCATCGCTATCCACTTAGCTCGCCTTCTCACCGTCTCAAGGGCTCTCCTCTCCATTTTGGGAAGTGGTGTCTAGGTGTTGCAAGCACATAAACCCGTTCAAGGTAGTCAAAGAAAGTGCATCTTCTTTTGCACCTCCTAAACCCCACACCTTCGAACTTGGCCAATTTTGAAGTTCATGGCCATGTCCTTGAGTGATGATGCCATATCCGAAACAAAAACGAAAATTAAACTAAAAGATTGTTAGAACAATAAGGAGGTAGTAACGGATAATCACTCTAAGGCACGGAGAATACGCTTTCCTTTTAGTTTAATTTCGCCCTCTAGGATCACCGGGTTACCACGAAAACTAATGAGTAAATGGAGAGAACAACTTACTTTGTTGATCTACAAAGCAATAGTCAAGAAAAAGAATTGTGTTTGAATTTGTGAAAACACTCTCTGAAAAGTTTGCAAGAAGTTTCAAAGAAAGCAAGTAACCACAAGAGACACAAAGAATATAATTCAGTGTTTTTGATGTGTCTAGCAAATGAATGAAGCTTGGCCTTTTATAGGCACTTAGGAGTCCTCCCAACAGCCACATTAAGGAGTGTAACCCCCTAATCAATGCCAATCAATGGCCAATCAATCTGAGTTAATGGTGTTTAAAACCAATTCAAACTCATACTAATTGATTTACAACAGCCATAATCTCATTTAAATGACATATCAATTGCATTAAGTAAGCACTCAACGGACAAAATCATTATAGCAAAGATTAAAACCTGATCGCGCATTAAAACGCGATCAGGGTGCATATGGCGTGGCGCCACCCAGATGGCGTGGCGCCATATAGTGGCAGTGGCAAATGGCGTGGCGCCATTTGCCTTCTGTCCGTTTCTCCGCCAAATTTCTTCCTAAATTGGTTTTTACTCCAATTAGCCCTTTGCTATAACTTGTCCGTTATATTTAATTATCAAATTCATTTGTCCAAGGTCCATTTATGCATAAATGTTTCAACATGGTATTCATAATCGAGAAAGTATGCAACCTCGAGAAATCATTAGGTATGATATTCCATACCAAATCACCTTAGCTAAACAACTTTCACATGTATCACACAAATTTCATTCAAACGTACAAGCTTGAACCAAATACGCCCTAATATCATTAAACATAATTAAGATAAGAGATAATTTAAAAAAAAAAAAAAAAAAAAAAGCTAACCTTCACCACAACCAAGCTTAACACTCTTAAAACGAGTATGAGAACGCAGAAATTCAATCAAAGTAGTTGATGGGTCAATACTTTGTATCTCAAATCTTTCACCATTTACAGCAAACACTAAATTCCCACCTCCCTTTTCTCCCTCTGTTTTCTCCTCCATTTTTTTTAGCTCTCAAAATCGCAAGTTTTCGGATGTTAGTTAATTACTTCCATTCCATTAAAGTGAAAAGTCCCTTAAATAACCCAGATTTTTTTTTTTTTAAAAAAAAAAAAAACAATGGTGTCACATTCATTAAATAGTATTCCTTGAAAAAAAACATAAAATAGTAATCTTTAAAAAGCAAAATCAGCAGTCAATGTTAGAATTGAGATTTATCAATCAAATCAAGTGTAACCCACCATCACAATTATGTCAAGTCATTGAATCAAGCTCGAAGAATCAAAAACAAAGAAAAATGTAATATATTTTTTCCTTGTTTTCATTATAAAGGAAAAAAATTGAATTTGAGGAGATAAATTTGGAATTTTAGAAAGATAAAACTGTTGGCTTTTTGGCGTTTTACAAAACAGGGGTTTTGAATTTTAGACAACAAAATTGTCTAATGATTGTAATAAGTAAGGAAGCAGTTCATGCACTAAAGTTATTCTGAGCTTGTTCAATTGCTAATTCAGTAATTTTTTTTTAAAAAAAAATCAGTATTTGGTAAATATGGTAATTTGTCAAGTTAAAACATTGATTTGGCCTCTTGTTTAGGTAAGAATTGTGCTAATAACTTGGTCAAATGAGGCGGTTATGTGGGTTGGATAGAGGAGAAATTACGTCTATGATAACTGATAAGTAGCCATTACTTGGAGAAAAGTGTGGCAAAACTACCTATAACGATTAGCCACGACTTGAGTTGTTTGTCACGATATATGTCACATTGTCACCTACTCATTTGTGGGGCTGTGAGTCTAGGGGTGTCAAATTGAGTTGTCCATACAGTTTTGGATTAACCTAAACAGATTAAGTTCATTTCGGTTCAGATAACAGCGGGTTGTTTTGGTCGAACGGTCCAATTCAGTTCAGTTCGGGCCAAACTGTTTACTTCTTTTTCAGGAGCAGTTCAGTTCAATCTCATGACGTTAACAGTCGGGACGAAATCAGTTTCATTCAAAAGTGATCTGGACTGTTCGAGTAAACTTCCACAAACGGTTTGTGTTCAAGTTTTTTTGGGTTGTTGGACTTATCGGGTGATTTATTAATATATTAGGTATCTTCTTTAATTAATAGTCTGTAGGTTTTGTATTACAACTTATTCTTGTAAAAATTAGAAGCATAAGGTGGATTATTTATCTAATAAGATGTTTTAATATTGAACTTAAACAAGTTGTTGGATGTTTTAGGGTTAATGTTGTTTTAAAACTATAGTATTTAAGATTAGAAAAAATTATAATTGCAAATGTTTACAAAATTAGATAATGTGGTTCAAATAGTTTGGGTTGATTTCAATTCGGATTTCATTATGGAGCAAGTTGATAACAATTCAGTTCAATTCAGTTTCAATTATGCAATGGGTTGATAATAATTTAGTTTAGGTCAGGTTTGTTCATGGTATTAGCGGTTTAGTTACAAGTCAACTTCAGTTCAAGCTAATTTTTGTTCGGTTTCAATTCAGTTCAGGTTAGTATTTTTTCAGATTAAAAACAGTTCAGCTCACTTTCAGTTTAGGTCAATTTTTAGTTACGGATCACTTTCAATTCAGGTTATTTCGATTTAGGTTGAAAACAGTTCAGTTAACCCAACGAGTTGCAACTCAAACTGACACCCGTAGCTGTGAGTCTGTGACCTATGAAATGTAATCCCTCTATAACGTATCATCTTTAAAGATTTGAACATAAAGTGTATGGATTGGATATAAAACCTCTTAACAAAGCCCAATGCCCAATGCAAATGGACAACCGAACCAAAGTCTATATTATACAAACCCCCCTACATTACAAGATACAATCCCCCTAAAATACACGTGCCTTTTTTTCATTACTTTTATTAGTTGTCAAATATTTATATCTATCTAATTTTATTTAATTAATGATTTTTTATTTTTTATTTTTAAAAAAATCATGCGTGAGAGATAATAGGGGGGAGGGAAATAAATCATGTGCCACATAAGCTAGGGGGAGGGCGGTTGTATTTTGCTAGGTAGGGGGATTGTACCTAATAATTTGCGAGTTCAAAAATCACAATAACCCTTCTTTCTCTCTCTCATCCTTGACAAAAGTAACCTTTCTTTCTCTCTCTCATCCCTGACAAAAACCTCCATTTTTTAAACTTTTTTCTACTTGAATTCAACAAAAAACTTCATTTTTTCAAAATTCTATTGAATTTCTTCTCCTATTTCAACAATTTTGACATAAAACATGGTTATACGTCCAAAATATTAATTTGTGAGTATGAAAGAGAAGATGTGAACAATAATTTGTATTTTCGAGCAAGATGATGATGATATATATATGTTGCCATGGTGTTAGTGAGTTGGCGATGCGTGGCTTTTGGCATCTAGTTTTAGGATTTATGTTTTCTTTTATTTTTCACTTGTAATATGTTTCATTTTATTTTTTTTCTCCTTTTGGCTTAATTTTCTTTTTTCTTATTTTTTCTACACTATGATTGAATATTCAAAACTTTGAAAATTGATTATCGTAAGCTGAATATTGAATACAGAATGTTAGATATTAATAATTGTTAGCTGAATATTCGTATACAAAGATACAAAGTGTTTGTATCAAATGACAGTGTAAAATTACACATAGAGAATTGAATATTACATATAAAATGTACTGTTGAAGATTGGGAATTGTAAACAAAATATTACCAGTGAACTTTGAAATTATAAAAAAACTCCACAAAGATGAATCAACTGAATATTGAATACATAATATTGAAGACTAATTAATAATTAGAAATTGAATATTGCATACGAAATGATGAAAATTGTAAATCATAATAAAACGAATATTCACTATTGAACATTAAAATAAAAAAGTAGTACCTAACATCATGCACAGTAGGAAATTTGATCGAAAAAAAGTTGAAGATTGATGACTGGAAACTGAATATTTACAACTGAACTTTTACAAACATATGTATACGTTGAATATTGCATACGAAACAATGAAGATCGTGATTTATAAATTGAATATTTATTACTGAAAATTAAAATTAAAATTGAATATTGAATAGGAAAAATGGAAACGTATAATCCTACCTTTTGTCGGTCTTCAATCAATAATCCCAACTGAGCGTATTTAGGAAATATACTAAGCTTGCACAGTAATCTCCACTAATTGCACTAAATTACCTTAAACCGGTCAATCAGGTTACCATTATGCCTATAACCCCCCATTTCCCTCCTAATTGATATATTCTAATCAAAAATCGTTTTCAAAAAGGAAAAAAAAATATTTTTGCTTGAAACTCCTCTCTGAACGTCTTTTGAGCTTCCATTGAAGGTGAAGCAAGGTTTTCGGTTCATCTTCTTCATCACTTTGCTCGATTTCGCTGATCGCTGGTTAGTTTAATTCGCTTATTCTTGCTCATTGTTTTTTGAATTTTGCAATTTCTGTAATTGAATTTTTTTGCGTGGTTTTTTTTAGAAAATTGTTTTGTTGAGATTTCGTTGATTGTTGCTAAAATTGTTTCTGTTGTTAGTCGAAATCTATGGTTTTGTTGAGATTTCTGAAATTCTTGGTTTAAGTCATCAACAAACCTAATTATGTGTTATTGTTTGCTTGTATTTGAATTTTTGTAGTGATGGGTAGTGTAACTCTGAAATTCTTCCATGGTGGTGTGTTAAAGAGAATTAGTGATTCTTATTCATATGTTGGGGGTAAAATTAGGACATTTGCAGTCGACCCGGATGAGTTGTGCTTTTGGTATTTAAAGGAATTAGTTCAAAAATGTGGGAACTATGAAGCAATACGGCTTATTTACTATCTTCTGCCTGGTTGTTTGTATGAAAATGGCTTGGAGAAGGTATATGATGACAATGAGGTTAGGCGGATGGGTGAAATTGTGCTTAAGTCAAGGACTATTGACCTTTTTGTGGTTCATAGCAATGTAGAGTTGGACTTTCTTCGGCCTGATATTATGTCACAAGTAGAAGACAATGGTAATGCTTTAACATCCAATGAAGGTAGATCTCAGAAGTTAACCCCCATGAGATCAATTAGGTGTGGTCCCAGTGTTAGTACTAGGAGTCAAATACTTACCCAAGAGTCACATGTGGAACAACAAATTAATAGAGGTAAAGATTCTGTGTGTAGGGCTGCTAAAATTGTTGGAAATGCCAATGTTGGGACCTTTACAGCTAATAAAGGCATTTCAGTGGACAAAACTAAGACTATCCTAACAACTCCCACAACCATTCAACCAAAGGGAAAGCAACCCAAAACCATTCAAACAAAAGGAAAGCAACCTAAAACAACACAGAAAGAACCCATCCTACAATTTACCAAAACTCCAGTCCCAGAAGAGTATGAGTGGCAAGATCCTAGACCAGAAAGTCCCGTTCCATTGAATGAGTTGATTGGCCTTGATGATGCTTATTAGGATTATGAAACTTATGATGGAAGCATAGAAGGGGGATTCAAATGGCATTTGGAGGATGAGGATAAGGATGAGAATGATGATGATGACACTGACAATGACTAAAATCCTCCTGAAAATGAGGCAGACTTGGATGATGTTGATAATCAGGACTTAGAAGCAGAAGAGGATGATGAAGATGATTTGATACATCTAAGAGATGCTGATGTCTTTGATGATGCTGATTCCAGTGATGATGAATTCAAATCTGCTAGGGAGAGTGTTAAGGGGTTTAACAAAAAAAACTCCTAGATCTAGCACACCAACTTCAAACTGATGCTGCAGAGGGTAGGCTTGGAACCCAGAGAGTTACATAGGATGGTCAGCAAGTAGTTGGGGAAGGGCAAACTGAAAATCAATTTTTTGATTATGAGGAATCTGATGAGGAAATTCATACACTACCAGACTCTAAAGATCAGCTTAAAGTAGCTCAGAGAAGGGAAAAAAGGAGTTTTTTAGTAGGGAAAGGAACAGATTTCTCCACTTTCAAGTGGAAAATAGGGCYGAGGTTTGCATCAAGGGAGGATCTGAAATCTGTTGTGGCCAAGTATGGTATTTTTCAGGGAAGAAATGTGTCTATTGTGGTTAGTGATAGAAGCAGACAACAAAGACTTGGTGTGAGGTGCAGCTCTGAATGTCCATTTAGGCTTTATGCTTCTTGGGATTCAAGGAAGGGTGCTTTTGTTGTGAAGACAGTCATGAATGAACATACTTGCACCAGAAATATGCAAAAAAACAAGCAATTGAAAACAACATGGTTGGCTGAACAACTTCTAGAAGTTTTTAAAGCAAGACCACACTGGCCTGCTAAGGAGATTGTTGAGACTCTCAGGAGGGCTTACAGAGTAATAATTGAGAAAGACTTTGCATACAAAGTAAAATACTTTGCACATAGGAAGCTTCATGGTAGTATGAAAGAACACTATGGTAAGATTGGAAGGTACTTGGAGGCAATTAAAGAATCTGGTGAGGGTACAGACACAGACTTGGTTACTTACATGAAAGATGACAAGCCACTTCAAATTTTCCAGAGGTTGTACATGTGTTTTGATGGAGTCAAGAAGGGCTGGAAAGAGGGATGCAGGAAGATAATTGCTATAGATGCCTGTTTTCTGAAAACTTTTTTGGGAGGTCAGCTTATGGTTGTTGTTGGGAGGGATGGGAATGATCAGATGTTCCCCATTTTTGGGCTGTCACTGAAGGGGAGTACAACTTATCTTGGGAGTGGTTCTTAGAACACATCAAAGATAGCTTAGACTTGGGTGATGGTTCTGGAATTGCTATTCTTTCTGATGAGCATCAGGTAAATTCTTGGTTTTGTTTTGTCTGGCTTAATGTATGCTTATTTGTTGTGTTTTCTTTGATGTATTCATAATTGTTCTGTATTCATCTTGGGTAGTCCATTCTTAGTAGAGTTGCTTCTGTTTTACCCCAAGTTGAGCATAGGCACTGTGCAAGGCACATATTTGCCAACTGGCACAAGACTTACAGGGGGGTGATATGAAGTTAAGGTTTTGGATTATAGCTAAGGCTTACTCCAAGGCAGCCTATGAGGATGCCCTAGAAGACCTTGAGAAGGTCAATCCAGCTGCAGTAGAGGGCTTTAAAGCATACAATCCAGAGTGTTTTTGCAGGGCTTTCATGAATACATAAATCAAATCACCAAGGGGGGTTGGGGTCCTTCAACAACCTGATGGCACCATATACACTAATGTAAGTTTAAGTTGTTATATATAACCTTTTTTAAACCTTTGCTTTGCACTAATATTTGTTTACATTGTCACAGCTAACCAGGGCTCATCCAACAAGGATATCTGGTGGACCATCAACAAGAGGAAGAGGTGTAGGAAGAGGAAGGGGTGCTAGGATTGTTCAAGCTGCAGAAGTGAGCCAAGCATCTACAAGTGGTCAAATTTAGTTCTTTGTTACTTGTTAAGTGTAAACACTATACAAAGTGGTATATGGAACCACTCTGTTAATTGTTTGTTGGTTTTTTTGGTTGAAACAGTTTGTTGGTTTTTGTTAGTGTTATTTGCAAACAGTTTGTTGTTTTTGAAAGCCAAGACATGTACCACTTTGTTGGTTATTCTTAGTGTTATATGTAAACACTATGTTGGTTTTTGTTACTGTTTAATGTAAACACTTTGTTTGAATATCACAACTTGGTCAGCAAAACTTAGTTTGTTATTGGTGTGTAAACACAACAAAGTATGCAAAGACAACAAATAAAGGCAAACAAATAAAATTCACTACATAAACTTTTGTTATTTATATTTATATATAATCTGCCACAAAGGCTTACAACTTCATCACTGCATTAGCAATTACCAAAAGCATCAACATACACTACAGTTAGTTGTTGAGTCAATTCACTAACATAACCACTACCCAGCATCCCCAAAAACCAACAGTGTCATCCAATGACATCAATGCACCAAAAAAACCCCCACCAAATCCGAATTACATAGCCAAAAAAGAACAAACCCCCCAGCATCACCCACCCAACAGCATTCACTTAAAGAGGAGGACCATTGCAAGAAGAATCAAGCACACAACAATCAACTTCTTGTCAGCTGCCAAGTTCTTCATCTCCAACAGACTTTCAGTGTTGGCTATCCCAAGCCCTTCAACTACATCATCCAAATCAGCATTCTTGTTCCTCAGCTTCTTGAGCTTCTCTCTGAGAATGTAATTCTGCCCCTCCAATTCAACAATCGTGGCATCCTTCACAAACAATTGATGTTGAAGCTCACGAACTTCTTCAACAACATCTGCCCACTTGAAGAATCCACAGGTACGCTGGAATGTATACCACAACAGATCAAAACAAAAAAAATGTCAATTTCACAAAATGGGGAAAAATTTCGCAATATGATGATCCCACAAAAATTAGGGATTCAAAATTAACAACCATAACTTCACAAAAAAAATGAAAACAAATCCAAAATACTTACTGGGTAGTGAGAACAACCGTAGAAACGTCTTCCCTTAGTCGGACCATCAACCCTAACCACCCTCAGCAAAGCAACCTCATCGTGGTAGCAGATCACTTGCTACGATGAGGAATTCGACCTCTCACTCCTAGACCTACCACTCGAAATTGAATTCATTGACGCCATTGAAGAAAAAAACACTAAGCAATTATGAACCAAAAATGAAGCATGAAGAAGAAAGAGGAGCAATGAAGGCTGAGTGAAGTAGAGTGAAGAACAGGGGAGTTCATTTATAGAGAGTAATGAGGGATGTTGGTTGGACGAAATAAATGTAACGTTATAAACATAAATATCTCAGTTTTTTTATAAAATTCAAAGCTATTAACTGGTTAGATTAGGTTAAGAGAGAGAATTTGCAGGTTAACTTACTCATTTAGTGCAATTAGTGGAGATTACTATGCAAGCTTAGTATATTTCCTAAATACGTTCAGTTGGGATTATTGATTGAAGACCGACAAAAGGTGGAATTATACGTTTCCATTTTTCCTATTGAATATAGGACATTGAATATTCATACTTGTAAAGTTGAACATTACCTACTGTAATTACCTACTATAAATTGAATTGTAAAGCTAATGTTCAAATACTTAAGACAAGTCTTCAATAAATAAAAACAAATGTTCAAGTGTTAAATTGAATTGAAATTTGACAAATAGAAGCTGAATATTGCATTCAAAAACTTGAAGATTGATGACTAAAATTTGAATATTTAACAATGAACTTTTACGAATATATGTATAAGTTGAATATTGCACACGAAACATTGAAGATTGTGATTTATAAATTGAATATTCATTACTGAAAAATAAAATTTAAATTGAATATTGAATACAGGGCGTTGAATATTCTTACTTGTAAAACTCAACATTAGCTATTGTAAATTGAAATTAAAAAGGAAATGCGTAAACGATTCATACAAAACTCATACAATTTAAATAACAAATCTACAAAATATAGTTTCATCATAATCACAAATCTGCGATATCAAATTAAATAACAAATCTTCACAAATTCATCTCTATTTGATTCATCTTTTCAGAATTACAAAATAAATTTTAAGAAATTTGAAGAATGAATTCAATACATTCAAATGCTAGGAATTAGGAGAGAGAAAATTCTTTTTGAAATTTGGGGAAAAAATGAATCTTAGAAGAGAGAATATAAGTTTGGGGATTTATTTGAATAGTGTAAAATGGAAAGAAGTAATGGGAAGCTGTTTTTTTAAAAAAAAATTATAAATCACATTGTTCTTTATGGGGGGGGGGGGGGGGGGGTCATGTAGTTTTAGGTGGTCATAGGGTGCACCCAAGACCTATTGTCATCGAACTCAAGAAGCGATTCTTGAATAAATTAGGCCCAAGCCTAATTCGAATCACACAGGAGCCATGAACAAATTAAACACACAATCTAACCCTATAAATATAAGGTCAGGGTCCATTTAAAAGGTATTCAATTCTCTAAACACTACAAATTACTCAATACAATTATTATCAAAGAACGAACTAACTTAAGACAGCCTTCATAAGCAACCAATTCAAGCTTCCTCAACTCAATCAAGGTCAAAACTAGGATCATATTATTTTCGGCCGAAACATCAAGTAAATAAGAAAATTATTTAATAATTGCAGTCAATACGCTACAGATGGAATACTTGTAAGAGATATGCGTCTAGTCCAATGTGTCAATATTTGTCATTGTTTTTATGCACACTTTTTGGGCTTTTTATTTGTTTCAAAGTTGGGTTCATTTTTTCTATGGTGTGTTTTTTTCCGCAAATGAACAACGCTTGTATTGTACAACCCTCCCCTATATTGTTACATACAACCTTTCCTCACATGATAATGTAGTAGGCAATAAAAATCAAGGAATTGGTTTTTTAAAATAAATAAATAAATAAATAAAGATAATATAATTAAAAAAAAAAACCAAAACATTGTGTGAAAGATTAGTGGCTGATTGTATATTGTTAGGTAGGGGAGATTGTATAGAATAATTTGCCGCAATGAATCACAAGAGCAAGTAGTTATTTACAATAGGGGAGGAGGAATATAAGGATCAAAAGTGGAGTTTGAGTCACTATTCCAAATTTCTTTCTATTTGTTCTATGTTGTAATGACTTGCAAAAAAAAAATTTGATGTATTTTTTTGTGTTGCATTGTCATCAAAATTATTCAGAAAGGAATCAGCATTTCAGAACACAAAAAAATCAAGCACAAAATAGAGGGAAAAAAAGAGAGAGAGAGTTTTGTCATTTTCTTTCCAACCTACACAGTCTTGATCAAGTGATTAATCTGACTGGTGTTTATGGTCCAATTTGGCTGAAATTTAGTTAGCGTGTTCAAGACATTCAGGGCATCATTCTATCCATTCAAATTGTTCATTGGAGGTCTGATTTGTCTACATTAGCAGTTGAACATGACCTCTTTATTTGGGTGATTTCTACACCTTTATTGTTCTCTAGTTTCTCTCTTACGGTCTGATGCTTGTTGCCTAGTTCCGCTTGTTGGAGTTGTTGGTGGATGCATAAACTTTCCGCAGACTGATTTAGGTTTAATTTTACCCAGCTCCGTATTTGGGTCAGGGCAATTGGGGCAACGGCCCAGGGCCCCATATTGAGGAGCTGAACTGCTGAGTTAATGAGTTATTGGAGTATATTAGGCTTGTATATTTAATTAAATTTTAAAAAAATGAAAAGAAAAGTAGCTTACGCAACTCCCAATTACTGAATCAAAGAAATTAGTAAATCATTTACTAAGTATATGCCTCCTTATAATCTTATTTTATTCTCAGAAACATTTTATCCTTATAATCTTATTTTCTTTCCAATTTAATGTTTTTCTTCTAGAATAAATCAATTTTATTTTGGAGTATTGTGTCAAAATAATTATACTTCCTAATTTTTAGCCTTTTTTTGCTATGTCAAACCTTCTTTCCGTTTCATTTCCCCAAAAACATCCCAATTTAATTATTCAAAATTTTTACAAACGTACTCTAAACATTGAATGACCTAGCTATTTTAAGTATTAAGAGTAATATATTACGATATATTGCTGTAGATACTATTATTAGTGACTTTGCATCTAGAAGTACTTAGATAAGTCATTTTTTTGAGTGTTTGAATACTAAATAAAAAATTCTCTACCTATCATTCAATGTTTTTTTGGACAAGATCTATCATTCAATGTTTATATCTTAACTAATTATTTACTCCGTATTTCTTTACATGCTCATGTTAACTAGAACAAAATTAATACTGATTAATCGGGGCCTCGTGTCTTAATTTTCGCCCTTAGGCCCCGAAACTCTCAGAAACGGGGCTGATTTTACCCTCGATTATCAATAAGAAAAATATTAAGGGTTCATTCCATATATTATCCTCAATTATGCATACGAAGTATATTATTCGAGGAAATCTAAAAAAGAATTGTTATATTACTATAAGAGAGCAAACAAATTTCTAATAATCTATACTTTGCTGTGTACAGTACATGTATGAATCATCAATAAAATTGAGAAGAAAATCAGGTGAAAAGGTAACAAAAAATATCGTTGTATTAGTAATTTAGTTTCAAAGTCACCCAAATTATTCAAGAAATGAAACTAAACACACACAATCTCAAACTACACGTCTTGCAGATTACACCCTCAAGCTTTATTAACAGATCAAAGTAATCAAACTCCATCTCCCCTTATTCTTACGATTTTATAAGCTTCTTGATGGATTCCAACCTATACTCGCCATTTCTGGGAAAACCATATACGCCCGTTTATTTGCATCAATCTTATGATAGTGTACAGTACCTGCCGAATCTGTTTTATAACATCAAAATTATGTATACGTAACTTTAACTTATAGAAGCTTTGTTGGCAGGCAAATTGCCCAAGTACCTCTCGACAATGTTGAGGCCACAAAGCTCCTTGACCACTGGCATGGTGGCGGGTTTTGTAACTTCATAGTAATGTATACGTAACTTCAACTTATAGGAGCTTTGTTGGCAAGCAAATTGCCCAAGTACCTCTCGACAATGTCGAGGCCACAAAGCTCCTTGACCACTGGCATGGTGGCGGGGACACTTAGTTGAAATGAGGGATCATAATTATGGTCGTTGAGGCCATCCCACGAAGCAAGCTGTTTTCTGGCTTCTTGGATGGCTGCTCTGGTTGCACAGTGGACTGTTGCTGCAAGCAGCAATGGTGGTTCTCCAGAAGCTGCAAGTAGGCCAAACAGAAGAAATTAAGAATAATGAAGATTTTATGTTTCTGTTATACGAAGTAAAATTAAGCCATGGATTGTCATCAAGAAATTCAGATCACACACTTGACAAACCATATAGTGTATTTGAAAAAGATCCCTTTCTTTAAAAATTTCACTTAACATTTTTATCCTGTATAACACAGATTGTTAGTCGAGAAAATCAATCAGGGTCGTATATTGGCAATATATGAGTACTAAACCACTCGTTTGGCAGGAGTTTAACTTTTTAAGAGATCTCTCTTTGGGGGAAAAGGCGGGACAACAAAGGCAAGTCGTATGAACGCACCTTTAGATGAAAGAACACGCTTTTGATGATTTCCACTGTTCATTATTTCAACATTCAATTGCCTTGGTATGGTATCAATTGTTGGGATCTTATACGTCCATGTGCTATCGGCAACCACCAGACCATCAGGATCAGTTAGATACTCTTCAAGCATGAAAAAGCCGATACCTTGAACAAAAGCCCCTTCTATCTGTACAAAATGCAAAAACAGAATTTTATTGCACAAAAGGTCAACACTTAAGCAGGCTACAATTCTACAAATAGTTCAAAAACATTTTTGAAGTCGCCTGTCCAACATGTGAAGGAAAATATAATTTAAATATACATTCAAGCAGCACAGTAAAAAGATGCAGCCATAACCAACCTGTCCTAAATCAACAGCAGGATTTAAACTTTGTCCACAGTCGTAAATGATGTCAGACTGTAATATAGCCGTTTCTCCAGTAAGAAGATTCACCTCTACCTGCAGTAAGAGAGTAGTATCATAAGAATTCGACTTTGACAAAGAATCAAATAATTCTCAAGTGACCTAATATTATTTATTCTCACTTCTTAGGCAGAATGATGATTTGCATGTCAGACGCAAATGTATAGTCAGACGCAAATGTATATCAACAATCACAATGGCTCAAAGAACAACTCCATAAAATGGACTTCTAAAGTTTTGCAAAGCTGTTCTTAACAAATTTTACCTCACTAACAGCAGCTCCGTAGTTTAGATATCTCATGGAAGTAACCTTAGGTACAAAATAAGTGCTTGCCGACAAATTCACAGCTTGCATACCCGCCTGTAAATAGAAACCAAGAATGAGAGCTGTTATCAACATTTTAAACATAAGAAATAAGAAATCTTCACTTCAAGTCTGGTTCTTGAATGATCATTCAATTAAAAACTGAAGTTGCTCAATTATGATTGGTGATTAAAAAAAATTGATTTAAAACAAGGAGCCGACCCCACATATAGGATTAAGGCTTTGATTGATTGATTAAAGAACAACTTTGGTTTTGTTTTGAACGAACATCTACAGCAAAGATATAGGAGAGAAGCTTGTTACATATAGTCAACCAAAATAGAAGAAATGAAGATAATTTATGTTCCTGGAGGCTCTTGTTCATGTAAAGCTTGCATAACTTCATAATTACTCACCTGAAAAATCAGTGTCTCCCAGTTGACAGATTGTCCAATTTGCTCCTGCAATCTCTCTTTGAGGGGAGTTAATCTCTCAACCAATGTATTGCAGCAGATCCTAACAGCCTCACAACTGGACTCAGAGGTAGTGCTTCCAGAAGTAAACCCCCCTTGTACCATGCTTAATGTATCTGCTTGTATAACACGAACCTTATCTAAAAGCTGATCGCTTCCACTACACTTAATCAAACTCAAGGCAAAAGCAGCCATCTGTTTCACTTTGGTCCATAGACCCTGACCAAGCTCAATACCTCCAACTTCCACAGATATTGACCCATCCGAAAGGATGCTGACTTTACCTGGGGTTGGTCTTAGCATAACACCATGCACAATGGGTAACCTGGATATGCCCTTCTTACGCCACCTATTAGAGTTGTTAAACTGWTTTACCATTTCTTTTCTCTGTTCAAAGTTTGAAGATAAAGATAGCTTATCCCAAATTAAGGGCAAAGTAAATTCACCGGGCTCTAAGCCATAGTTCTCAAAGAAAAAAGTTAAGCTATCAAATGTGTGGAAATTTTTTTGTCGAACAACATCAGCATCCATTGTAAGGGTTGAAGCTACATGCTCAATCACAGCTTCTGCAATAAAAGATCCTTGTACCTCACCAGGAGCTCGCATTGCAGACTTACTTGTATGATTTGTCTTGCAAACTTTAAAGTCAAATGATAAAGCCCCCCAGTCATACTTCCTAAGTGCATTCACTATGTTTGCTGGCATCATTGGGCTGATATCTACAGATGTACCAGCATTAATCAAGATATCAAGATGTAAGGCTGTAATCTTCCCATCTAATGTAAATCCTATAATTGATTTCATCGGATGCCTTCCTCCTGCCATTATCATATCAGTTTGCGATTGAGTACATCCTCACAGGACGACGAAGTTTGTGTGCTGCTAGTGGCACAAGCTGTTGCAACCTATAAGACAATAAATGTTGGGTTATGAATCAGAGAAAGGTGAAGTTGGAAGACTGAAATGACCATTTTTATTTTTTTTCTTTGAGTTTGTGAAATGACTGACTTTCAGCCTTTTACAGATTTTAAAATGAGCAATTGCAAAGTGATCAAAGTCCAATATCTTTTGTCCAACAAAAATCCTAGATAAATCGTATTTGGGTTGTTTATGCATCTTCCTATTGTCATTTTGCAAAGATAGAAGACAAATCAGTTTTATATTTTCAATTTACCATCAATTGCTATTTGAAATACTTACAAGGGAAGTAAAATTTAAAAAAAATCACATTCACTGTCAAAATACTTACGGGCATAGCTTTCAAGGCCTTTCCACCAAAACCTCCTCCGACCCTTCTTGTGATGACACGAACATTGTTTGCAGGCACTCCGAGACAACTTGCAATTACATAGTGTGTATATTCAGGAACTTGAACAGAACTATAAACCGTCATGCAGTTATCTTCATCTGGTATAGCTAGGGCTGTTTGAGTCTCCAAATAGAAATAATACTGTGATGGGAGTCTGATCTACACATATAACCAAAGGGAAGTCAGAACAAAATTGTTATCTACATATTATTTACATTATTCCTTTCCTTGAACACAAATGAATTTAGTCATCACTCATCAAGAACATGAAAGATACCTCAGCTGAAAGTATTCTCTGGTCAGCTTTGGCCATGCCCTCGGCCAAGTCACCAACTGGTTTAGGGTAAATAAAAGATGGGATTTCAAATAAGCTACCCCTCTGAACTGCATCTTCAACTGTCAGGATTGGTGCCTCCACATTTTCTATGTCATACTCAACGACTGCTTTAGTGGCTGCAATATCAGCATGTCTTTGTGTATCTGCAACCTATAATGCTCTCAAGCAAGTGAGTAGACCTGAAAATATCAATTCAGTAAAAAAGCAAGACTGAATTATTGATTTACTTACCACTAATGCAATACGTTCACCAGCACACCTTGCGAAATCATCGGCAAATAATATCTCYCTCCCAAATATTGTTTTGGCTCCAACATTCTTTCCATCTTGTGGAATGTCTTTATAGGAAACAATGTCAACAAATCCGTCTGGAGATGATTCAGACTCAAATTTCACACAAATTACCTTCGCCAGTGGCTTTGTGCTATATACAAATGCACCATGAAGACAGTCATTTGGAGAAGGAATATCATCAACATATATAGCCTCACCTGCAAAATAAATCTTAAAATTTTAATCTATATAGCATAATGCAGCTGCAATAAAATATTGAAATACAAAAAAGAACAAAAAACAAGAGCATGTCTAGCTGCTATGAGAAACAAACAAGTATGATATCACTGGAGAGAGAACTCAGATTTTATTGAAGTCGGGCACGATGAATCCCTATCTCTAAGTTAAATAGATTTATTGAACATATTCCTCTTAGAATCAAAATATGAACGTAAAAATAGAAAACAATAAATCATAACATTCTATGCATATTCCATACCACCATACAATTAAGTGTGGAGCCTTTGGTATATTAAAGCAAATAAGTAAACTTTAAAGCAGATGAAACAAAAAACATACATAAGAAAGGTTTACTTGCACCTGCTGGTTACTAAAAGAAAAATAAGGGCGGAAATCAATCAATCAATCAAAAATAAGGGCTGAAATAATGGAAGATTATCATAGGTAGCCCTATAAGGCTATAACTAGGCTACTTCCATTATTTTGGTATAAAACTAGGCTAAAAAATTACCACAACAAAAGAAGAAGTCCATTTCGGTGTGTCAAGTCAAGCAGCAGCATCAATTTATGAATAAACAAACAATGACCAATTTTAAGTGTATAAACCAACCAGATGCCTGGAGAGCAGCTCCAGTTTTGCCAATGGGCTTCCCAACAGGATGATACTCCGTGCTCGGCACAATTACCTGCTTTGCAGGAGGTAATATCAGAGGTTGTGTATTGTACTCTTTTGTTCTATTTTCTGTTCTTGACAGAGAATCAATATATCCATTCAACCCTAAACTAGGAGATACAACATCAGTTTCAATTAAAGTGTGTAGGAACTCAAAAACAAATGCCTCCGCTACGCTTGTCCGGTAGGAAGGATGTGAAATGCCATCTTCAGGAACCACAGTATCTCGAACTAGATTTATTGTTTTGTAAAGAACTTCGTGGTTAAGAAGTTTGCCACTTAAGAACTCCTCAGCTTTTCTAGCACGCACTGCATGCTTAGCTCCATAAGCGCCAAAGGCCAACTGAATTTTGTTCACCATGAAGCCATCAGCAGATTCAACAGGACAAACTTCAGCATAGAAAGCAGCATTCAGAAAAGGTAATGCATTCCCAAGAGGACGAGGTGCTGCTCTATATGTCTCAAACATGACTTTACAATTTGACCCCAAGGAAGGTTCCGAAATCGGAATCTTGACACACATGATTATACTTTTTGAATCTAAGGGCGGTCTCGCCATAAATTCCTCCAATTTGATAGTCTCCCTTTTTGAGCTGTTTATCAGCTCTATGCTAGAATCAACGGCCAAAAGTACAGTAACAATGTCAGAAGGAAATCCAAACCTTTGTGCCATAACTAAATTTCCTCCTATACTCGCTGAGTTTCTAATGGACCCAGAAGCAATTTTTTCTAAATGGGCAGCAATTTTCTTCAGTACTGTTGTACTGCCTTCACTCAGCCGAACTTTGCCGTCCTCCTTCAGTACTATAATAGCCTTAGAGATTGAAACAGCTGCTCCTAACTGGAGGCATTCAGAACCTCTTTCAACCACAGAGAGTTCAGGAATATACTTTAGGTCTATGTAACTATCATACCTTTCTAGTTCCTTATAGTAACCTGCACTGGTATTGCTAACAACTAGTTTGACACGATCCTGACCCACATTGTTGGCCTCAATCCTTTCCAACTTGCTGTGGAGCTCCTCAATGCTAAGAGGGCTATGCCAAGAATATTTCCCTGAGTCCAATAGCTTTTTTAACTTAATTTCGTTCTTCAAATACTCAGGAAATGTCAACATCTTACAACTGCTATCATATTCAGGTAACCTACTCACCTTAAGGTTCTTATTCTCATCCTTTTGCCAAAATGCATTAAAACCTAAATCCTCAATATCCACATCTTCTGCAAAGCTTTTGCAAGCATCGGCAATAGGTCGATATCCAGTACACCTACATAGGTTTCCAGCTATGGCTTTCTCTGCCTCAAAACCTTTCAGTTTTGAAAACCCAGGAGAGGGTTCTGGYCCARCYCTCTTSTCAGCATTGATAAGGGCCGAAAAGAGATTAACACACATTCCAGGTGTACAATAGCCACACTGAGAGGCATGGAAGCCAGCCAATCTTTGGTGTATTGCATGAAAGCCTTCTTTTTGACTTCCAAGGCCTTCAGTTGTGGTGATAGAACAGCCATGTATACTGCAAATAAGTGTTAGGCATGAATTTACCGTATAATTGTCAACCTCATCTCGTAAAGGGTCATATTTGGATAGCAGCACAACACAGGCCCCACAACCACCTGCAGTTATTGAAAGTGAACAACCATGTCAAAAACAATCTAGCTCCAAGATGTTATGTTGATTTGAAAATAAACACAATTGACCAGATTCTAAGATGCAAATACACAGAGTCACAGACAATAACTCTGGGTGGCAAAATATGCACGGCGTATGCTCCCATAACTAATAAAATCCTTTTCCACTGGCGTAAACCTTTTTTCTTTGGTTTAACTACAAACATGCATCAATGCATGAAAACAAAATCTGTCAATTGATATTATTTTGTCAAAAGAAAACCTTCAAACCACCTATAACAAGAACTGTACAGCAAACAGAGTTTAACTCTGTCGATGTTTGCTGCAAAATAATTAACTGAACACTATCAATCCAGATTTCCTTTCCACCTATGGACAAAAGAATAAATCAAAACTTATAGTATTTATTTTGGCTAAGGCTTACTGGCTTAGCTTTTATTCCACCTATGCTCTTGTCTTGCTGTTCATTACGATTTAGGCAAATAGTATGAAAAACTCTAATAAAATCCTTTTCCATTGGTCTAACTACAAATATGTACGAAAATTAAGAATCTGTCAATTTCCTTAGTTCTAACTACAAATATGTACGAAAATTAAGAATCTGTCAATTGATATTATCTGTGAAAAAAAACCGAAGCCACCTATAAAAAGAATTCTTCAACATACACAATTTAATCCTGTCAATGTGGGACACTTATAAACCACGGAAAGTCACAAAATAATTTCATATCTACAGTTAGAATCCTTAATGAAATAACTCAATTGCAGAAAATGTATAGTCCATTTTCTTCCTATATATTAACTGAAGTTACAGTCTTAGCTTTTATTTCACTTGTTATTACACAATAATCTCATACTACTTTCATCAACCAAAGACTTCTTTACTTTTGCCACATAAATGCTCAAAACACCTGAATAAAGCATCAGTAAGTCAGTAACTCAGAAGGAGGACTCCGAACCCCACACAAAAATCATCCATTTCTACTCACACATCAACCCATACTAATTTTCCATAAAAAGTTTCGATCAAAAAGCTTCAAAATTGCCATTAATCATGAATTCAAGTACCTAAAAATCAGTTTGCTAGCTCCAATTACATAGTTGTCAGGAAAGTGATGCAATAAGTTATAGTTTATCATACAAAAAGAGAGTAATCAGACAATTCATGAAACTCAAAGATAAACTTTTCATCAAAGTATTCAAAATGGCAAGAATTCATTAATTCAAGTGTCAAAATTTCTTATTACTAACTCCAAACATCATGGGTAAGGAAGTGAAGCAATAAGTCACACTACTTTCCTAAATAAAGATGATAATAAAAAAAAAGTGCTTTCTTCATTCAATGAAACTTAATGAGATTAAGTCTTTATTAATATCATTAGATACAATTAAGAAAAGAGATAATAATAATTAAAGAAGAGCTAACCTTCGCCACAACCAAGCTTGACACTCTTAAAACGAGTATTAGAGCGCAAAAATTCAATCAAAGTAGTTGATGGGTCAATACTTTGTATCTCAAATCTTTCACCATTTACAGCAAACACTAAATTCCCACCTCCCTTTTCTCCCTCTATTTTCTCCTCCATTTTCTTTTTTGAGCACCTAAAATTATAAAACTTCAGATGTCAGTTCACTGATTAAGTACACTTTGATTCCATTAAATTTTATTGAATTAAATAGTATTTCCTAGAAAAACATAAAATAATCATCTTTCCATAAAATAATAATCTGTCAAAAGCAAAATCAGCAGTCAATGTTATAAAACTTAAAGAATTGAGATTTTTCAATCAAATCAAGTGTAACCCACCTTCAAAATGATGTCGAAATCATTGAATCAAGCTCAAAAACTGTCAAAAACAAAGAAAAATTTAATCTTTTTCTCCTTGTTTTCATCATAAAGAAGAAAAAAAATGAATTTGAGGAGATAATTTTGCATACGTAGTTTGTTTTTAAAAAAAAAATTCTTGGGCGGTTATAAAAAAAAGTTTAGAAGAAAAATCTTTGTGATTTGTTTGAAAGAACAGGGAATCCTAGAAAGGGACAAGTGGACAACTGTTGGCTTTTGGATTATTTTTACAAAACAAGGGATTTGGATTATTTTTTTTTAATTAAAAAGATAATAATTGTACTTCGTATAATGTTTGTCAAAGTCAGCTACCTTAGAAACTTACAAGTTCTTGCAAGAGTGGAACTATCAGTTATTCTGAGCTTCGAATCTTCCATTGCTAATTTAGGAGTTGATAATTTGTCAACTTAAAACATTGATCCCATTCCTATGAGACTTGTTTATACTTGATAATTTTTACTTGATAATCACTTAGTCACTATTTATTTAATTTTAAAGTTGTTTCAAATAGTGCACAATAACTTTTTTAAAAAATTCACATTTCATACAAACTTCTTACGTATCACCAATTCACACTCATCCTTCAAACTTCATCACATAGCCCATCCAGGCCCGTCCCTAACAAATCGGGGGCCCTGTGCTAATAATGATATTTCATTTTACCAAATTATATTTTTTTCCTTTTAAGAATAGGTGTTATTAATTTTCTTTGTGTAAAACATTCATTTTTATTTTTAGTTATAAAGAAAAATAACTAAAATTGAGGGGGAAATGATATCAAATAAAGTGAAGGGGAAAAAAAAAGCAAAATGATTGCATTAGGGTTTGAACACTAGACCTAAAAAGTATATGAAAGGTCTTTTTACCATTGAGCTAACTATTAGTACATGCACTATTTGTTGCACATTTTTTCTTTTATACAAACTTTTATAAATTTTGGGGCCCATAAAAAATTGGGCCCTGTGCTGTTGGGCAGCTTGCACAGGCCCTGGGCCGGCTCTGAGCCCATCGTCAAGAGCCAAGACTACCAAAGATAATTATCCTATCTCAATCTTACTAGCTAAGTAGTAGGGCAAGAAGGGTCGAATCCACGGGAATTATGTTTATCACCGGTCTTTGATCTATCCTAAAAGCTAAGCGAAAAATGGGATTGTCACTGATGCTACAATTGTAACGTGTGATGTTGAACTGGAGATTGGAGGGGTCTAGTTTAGGTTCTCCCTAGCCACGTGAGCCACTTACAGTCGAGTCGAGTAGAGCTTTGGATTGGCAAGTGGTGTTTCGTCGGATGTGATGCCACGAATGCCTTTCAAGTGAGTGATATTRYTCCCTCCTGAGGATCCGCCAAAAGGGGATTCGTCCACAGGAGGGATTCGTCTGATGGTAGGATCCGTCTGTCAATGGATTCGTCAGATGGAACCTGAAACAAAGAAGATAATSTTACGATTATCCTCCCTCCYATGCCTAAGTCAGTAAACAATAATGGAGGGGCCAAAAAAGGAAAGAAAAGAGTATAGAAGAATCTCCCTTTTCTGGTGGGTACAAGAGGTGTGATGTGATGTGAGGAGAGTATTGACTGATGGGCAATAACTGCTGTGTAATGAATGAAGTGAATAGTAAATGTCCCAAGTATTTATACTGCTTCAATTGGGAACATCTCCCAATCAGGGGGTGCCACGTGGCACTTAATTACTAGCAAGGTGTATGGGCTGGCTTCTAACTGAGCTTAGAGGTAGCCCATCTTCCACTAGGGTTATACTTCCAGATTTTCCCTTTTTACCATATCATCATTATGCTAATGATGATAGATTAAGAAGATTGAAAGTAAAAGGTTAGGGACACGTGTCCCTCTGTTAGTGGATCCACGTGGCAATCATCAAAGCTTTTTTAAGGTTGCTTGGTCACCCTTGGTAGGACACGTGTCATCCTAAGAGGATGCCACATCATTTGCCTCTCAAATTAAGTCAAACTATTTCATTTGACTTGATTTGGAAATACCATTTAGGCGGGAAAACAATCCGGAATTCGAACAGTTGCATTCGGTTTGGAGAGGTAAATGACCTGTAGCACAGGTAATAAATTTTTACCCTCCTATATAAGGGTTGAGGAGAGAGAAAATCATTTATTGCGATTTTCTCTCTGCCTTCTCTCTTCTTTCTCTCTCTAAACTTTGAGTTTTACTGCCTTGTATTCGACAGAGAGTTCGACAGGTCTTGATCCGATAGCATATTCGTCAACCACAAGGAGTCTTTATTAGTCCAGGTGCATTGCATTCGACTGCAAGTTCGTCAGATCTTGATCCGATAGTATATTCGTCAACAGCAAGGAGACCCTATTTGTCCAGGTAAATTTCTTAACCTTGCATTCGTTCTTTGATTTGTTTATTATTATTATTTCAAATACGCTCGCCCATCGAAAGCGTGATACCCTTTGAGATGGGTGTTGGGGGTGTGAGCAAACCCAGTCCAGCATCGCAATTTAGCGCTTGTGCACTGCCCAGCCTTTATTCGACGTTCTTGCCTCATGCAGATTGTAGATCAAAGTGATGGCAAGAACGAAACAGACTGCTCGTCTCCCTTCTGGTGAGAACATCACCATATTAGTAAATGAGTCGGCCCTGATCCCGTGTAGGGAGGGTGAGATGGAACCTCCTCCGGAGGCAAGACCCAGTTCTAGTTCAGAGGAGTTGGAGGATAAGGATGGGGCAGATACTGGTCCGTCTGGTCAGGCAGTATCTTCGTCTGACGAATCTGAAGAGAGGGTTCCCGAGGCTGCTGGCCCCTTGAAGGGATCCGAGGACGATTCTAGTAGCTCTTCCGATTCATCGGAGGATGACAGTGATGATTCAAGTGATGATGATGATGAATTGACGAATGAAAGAGAGGATCCTTCGAAAGTGTCGTCTGAAAAGGGACAAGTCGAAGATGAATCAGACGAGTCACTTGACGATGAGGGAAATCCAAAATTGGTCGAATGGTATGTCCCGAAGGGTGAAGAGACGCCCGAGAACATGCTGATTTCAACCAGATCATATAGGAAGTTGCAAGACATGTCCATGACTTTACGGTACAACTTCCAGATCCCTCCCAGACAGAAGTTTTTGGTTCCCAGAGTGGGCAAATCGGTGCTCGACTGTCCTTTTGGCTATTATCCTCTTTACCTAGAGGTGATGGATTATGGAGTCCGACCTCCCCTTAATGGCTTTATTAGCAAGATCTTAAGGACTTATGAGATTGGAATCTCTCAGCTTACTCCCAACTCCTTTCTTCACATCCTGAACTATGTGACAGCTTGTGCTGTCAAGAACTGGGAACCGTCGGTGAATGTATTCCTTCGCCTTCATCAATTATGCAAAGTCACCCAGGGCTGCAAGTGGGGCTGGTATCGATTGAGCAACGAACCAGGCAAGATGACGGTCTACGACAAACCAAACAAGGCAAGACCTTAGAAAAGTGATTTTTTCTATTTTCAAATTATGAATTTTGACTCATTCGATGAGGAAGAGAAGCGTATTGCTCATAGCGTTCTGAATCGGGTGAACACATCCCCGAAATACGTAGGCCATGTAGATGCAAACAGTTTGCCTTATCTAACTGGCGAAGAAAAGGATCAGATACCCTTCTTCGGAGAGAAAGATGGTTCCGACATAATTCCAAAAGAGCATTGGCGGGTAACTGGAAAAAACAAGAAGCCCAAGCCTGAAATGCTTCCTCGAATATGACTCCCGCTTCACCAGTGGTATAGGGATCCATTATTTATGGAAGCCTTTTGTAGACACCTGAAAATGTGTCTCCCCAAATGAGTAATCCGTGATGAAACATACCGCGTCTCGCGTTTGTTTCGACTCAGAAAAGATGCTTTGAATTCACAAAAGTTGGAAATACGTGAGGTCATACTCGGAACTATTGAGCAAAGGTCAAATACAAGGCGAAAATATTTTCTTTCGGTTTTCTCAAAGGTTTTCAAAGGTTTTCAAACAAGTTACACTGGCGATTCTCATGCTTTTTGATTTTCATCATGTCCGTCACATTTTTCTGAATCCGCCAGTATTTTTAAATTATTTTTCTGATTTTTCTATGATTTTCTATGAATTTTGCAATGTTTAAATACGCAGAATACGCAGAAAATACATGAATAATTAGAAAATACTCCGGAAATACGTGGAACCTTCTAGAACATTCTAGAACTCCTTGCTTGGAGAGCAAGGGTGTCTAGGTGCGTCGAATCAAGGGAAATCACGAATAAAATCGGAGGAAATCAAAATATTTCGAGGTTTTTGGAAAATATATACGCAATCATTGAGCGTATATACGCAGATATGGAGCGTATATACACTGATCAGGAGCGTATATACGCTCCATAGCAGCGTATATACGCAGCTAAGAGTTGCCAAAATTTTATGGAAGGTGAGCAGCGTATATACGCTACATATGAGCGTATATACGCAGGAAAGCAGCGTATATACGCTCATATGCAGCGTATATACACAGGGTTTCCTTGCTCAAAATTTGCCTCGTGCCTATAAATACTCCCTTGCCTTGCTCAGTCCGATACACCTTCACTTCATACACACTTCACAACGCACAATTCTCGAGACATATACGTCTACTCTCTCTCTCTCTCTAAAACACTCTAAACACAATACACATTCGTTTTTAGTTCAAAGCATCGATTCTCTTTCGAATCAACAAGCGATAACAAAGGTTGAATTCTGAGATTACTCACCAATAATTCTCTCTCACTTTCTTTTAATTTGATTAACTATTGTTATGAGTTTTAATATAATTTAAACAATGTAGAAACTCACTTTTTAATCGTTTCATGTAAATATGTAGGTTTTTCATAACGTTTTCATTGTTTCCATTGTTTTTGGTTTTCATTCTTTCCATTTCATTTATTATTATTATCCTTTGTCAATACTAACAATTTCTTATTCTTGTATAGCGATTCAAGGCGAAAGATTCATTGCGCTCGTGTTTTATCATGAACTAACAATTGTTTCCTTTGTCTTCATGTAGCGATTCAAGGCAAAGGATTCGTTTCGTTTCGTTTTACAAACTAACCTTTGTTTTCTTTGCAGATTTAGGGTAAGATGGGTTTGCATATACTTTGAAGTTCCTTATACTTCATATTGTCATTGTTGTATACTTTGTATATATTTTGCTAAACAAAGACCGGAAATTATGTGAATCACATTAAAGTCAGATAATTATGGACAATCGGTTTTTAGGCACCGTTTTAACTTGATTAATACAAAGTGGTCACAATTTCTAGGTTAGGTAGTCTCTTGTGCATAATAGAAACATACTCACTTAGTAATCTTTAGGGTTAGAACGCTTCTAAGGTGCTAAAAAATGTAAGTTGTGTGCATCCAATAAATCGTGTTTAATGGAATTACAATGAGACCGAGTAGAGGCCGCTACATGCGGGCGAATTGGGTTACAGATCTGATTCGTACCATGTCCCCGAACCCACGACTGGTTACTTGATTGGACGTGGGGCCATTGTTTTGGCACCAACGTTTCGGGCGTCCGTGAATAACCTTTCTAGGCACGGTGGCGATTCCCCTTACTCGACAACACTACCCCAACGCACTCACGTGCGGGATCCGTGGCTCAAGCCCACGCACAAGCACCTCGATGTAGTACCAAGCCGCGCGCCCGCTATACGCTGAGGGCGCGGCCCACGTCCTACAATTTGGCGACTTCACTGGGGATAATCACCGTTAGGTGAAGTGGACAGACTTGAAAAGTCTCGTAATTCCATCATCACGTTTATTGGATTTTGCATTTTGCATGTGACCTTTCGAATAAGGTCGCGCCTTAGGCTCCTTGGTCTCACTATGGGCATGTTCTATGCTCGAGACTACCATAAGGGGGGATACTACCTTGGTTGCATGTGGTTAATTGATCGCATGGCTAAGGCAAGTCCTATCCCGCCCATGCCGTGTGTGCACGTGTTACTGATGCGTGTGCATAAGGGGTATCTTGGCCATACATCGCTAATTGCAAGTGGTGAAAACTGGACCAAGCTCTGCCCTTAGGCGTGGTACACTCTCTGACTTAACCTAGACCGACCATAGTTGACTTGTCATCACGTGTCTTGTATATATGTGCATGTATGGGTCCTAGCCATTGTACAGTTCTAGACCTTAACACAACACTTTCATATAGTCCATGGTCATCTTTTAGTTCACATCATGCATTTCATAGCCCATAGTGACTTTAGTTGACTTCTGCCTTAGTCTGTGACCGTAGTCAACACAGACTTTGACCCTAGGTCTTGACCCTTGACCATTAGAGTCCACATAGACTCTGATCTTAGGTCTTGACCCTTGACTACTAGGGTAGACACAGACTTTGACCTTAGACGTTGACTTTAGACTCACATTAGGATTGATCTTGCATTCAGCCAACACAGGCTCGACATTTAGGCATGACCCAAACCACATAGGAAATAAGCATACATTCCCAATGTCGTTTGGTGCCCTTTCAAAAAAAAAAAAATCAAAAAAAAAAAAAAAAAAAAAAAAAAAAAAAACGAAAGGGCACCTTGCATACATTCATTCTAGGAAAGATGACCATGGAATTAGGACATGCATTTGCATCTGCATTCATGTATTCAATATTGACCAAGGAAGTTCACTAAGGGTTTTATTCTTTTTGAAACAGGGGTGAAGCCGTCTCCATAGCCCTTGCTCGACCCAAAGAGTTTGAGCCCTCAGCCCAGTCCAAACCTAACCTTCCTCTAACCTTCATTGATCCCTCAGCCCAATCCAAACCTAGCCTTCCTCCAACCTTCATCATTCATCAGCCCTAACACCACACCCTCAGCCCAATCCAAAAACCTAACCTTCCTCCAACCTTCATTACCCATCAGCCTTAACACCACAAGATGGCCTCCCAACGAGAAAAGCTCCAAAAACTTGCCGAGCAAGTTCAACAGCTTGAAGCTAAGATCAAGGAGTTGACCTCGAGCACTTCCTTGGACAAGCTGTTTGAAAAGGCAATCAAAAAAGCCACCGACCCCACCTTCTACCAAGACCAACCTCCTCTTGACCCCAACCTTGCAACCAAGCTGCCAAAGGATTTCTCAGCCGAAGACATACCCAAGTTCAAGCCAACTGATGACCCTCGATTCCATATAAAGGGATTTAAGACCACCATGGCACTTAAAGGGATTGACTCTGCCTTGTTTCCAACGGTCTTTCCCCTTTCCTTGGAACCGATATGTCAGAAGTGGTTCTTTTCACTTCCTGAGAAAGAAATAGCTACTTGGGAAGACATCGTCCACGCATTCATGGCAAGATACAAGGGTAACATTCAGACCCAAACATCCTTCCGAGAGCTTGAAATCCTTAACCAGGGAGAGAACGAGGGGTTCACCACCTATTTGACTAGATGGAGAGGAGTTGCTGCCACCCTAGTCTCCGCTCCTACTGAAGAAGAGATGGTCAAGACCTTCATTTCTAACCTCCAGCCAGAATACAAAGATCATCTCAAGTATCGAGGCCTTACCACATTCGCAAAGGTCTACGACATTGGAGTGGACATAGAGAATGATCTTCTTCAATTCACATGAGTCAGGAGTCTTAGCTTTAGGATCGAGTCGGAGAGTCCCTTTCCCTAGACTATGTATCTTTTCTTTTTCCATTTCGAGTCTATGTCATTAGGTTTAGGATTAAGTTCTGCAATTAGCCTCTATGTAATAAATTCTTTTGTTTTAATAAAAGTTTCTTTTTTTCTCATTTTCTTTAGCCTCCATATAGTTTGTGCTTCTAACTTTAATGGAATCAAATTAATGATCGACCTCACAATTCAATGGACATTGCCAAGAGAGGCCTTCTTTCATAGCTCCACAAAACAACCTCTTCCCTCCATTCCCTTCATCATATCAAAATCCCTTGCAACCCTTTGAGCCATAAACACTATCATTCAGCCTATCTTTCTTTCATCACCCACATCGACCTAACCCTTTGGACCAAACGGTGCGTAGGAAAAGACATGTGCAAAAGAAAAAAAGAGAAAAATAAAATGGGCAAAAAGCAAAAAGCAAAAAATCAAAGTTCAAATACAAATCAATGTCAAAATCCAATGCAAATCCAAAGTTCAAAGCCCAGTTCAAACAAAAAGCAAAAGTCTAAAAAGCACACTGCGCACCGTGGGTCACTTCGTAATCATCGAGCCTTTTTCAACCCTCAAAACACAGCCTCACATTACAACCACAAAAGCCCTCTCACACGAGGCATTGTCCAAATCATCAACGAGAACTACGACGGTCTGATTCCAAAAGGATACGTAGGAAGCCTCTTCTCGAGGTCCGACCCAATAAATAACCCAATAACTCAATAACATTCTGAGGTCCATCATATAGTTTGATTCCCTTAAAGTCAGGAGCACAGATTCCTAGTGTAGAACCCGACATAGACTCGAGCTTGAACCAACATCATCTAGCCAACCACATCAATTCCCCATTTACTTACCCTTAGTCACAAATTTTAGCCTTGTATTTTCTTGAACCTTTAGCCTATTCTTTCGTACACCTTAAGGGGCTCTCCTCAACTCTTCCTTAGGCTATCTCTCTGTAGCACTCATCAGGCATTCTCCTCAAAGCATCGCACTGCAGCATTTCCTCCCTGTTCTCTCCTCATACAGCATTCAGCTCAAGTTACTGATTTGGGCAAGTCAAAATCACATCCCTCATTTCTTACCATTACCACCACAAAAAGCTAAGTCAAAACCCATGACTCCACAACATTCACTAGCCTTACCTTACTCCATCAACCAGTGCCCTATAACACAAGCCCCAACCTCGATTTCACCAAGCAAGTTCATCAAGCTGGGGGCTCATCCACTAAACCAACCATCAACACCACAGCTTAAGCCATTCCCACACACCCAAATCCCATGGGTTGGGGGCTCACTTGCAATCCAAGCATCACCTTTGCTCGAATGGGGGCTTGAGACGGCTCCATCCCGCAATCCAAAAGCATTTTACCATTAGTCAATTTCCTTGGTCATTTCATGCATTAGATCTAAGAATAGACTTGCATTACGCATATAGCCATTGCAAACACTTCATAAGCATCATTGCGCATTGAGTTTACATACATCATCATGCATATGCATCCTGCACAAACACATTACACATTACACATTGCACATTACACATTGCACCACCTCAACACGAGGCTAGGGCCCATCTTACATGCATTTGCCTCACATGCCTATACGGCATTCATCGCTATACGCGATTGTTGCTACGCGCAACATTCTTCCCGAAAAGCCAAGGTCAGCCGTAGGGAAGGTTTCCTGAGGAACGAGGCGCTTCCAAAGGAATTCATATCATCTCACATGCCTATACGGCATTCATCGCTATACGCGATTGTTGCTACACGCAACTTTCCCGAAAAGCCAAGGTCAGCCGTAGGGGAATTTTCCGAAGGAACGAGGCGTTTCCGACGGA